>JANHAO010010625.1:0-17535 GCA_026873985.1 Saraca asoca
TACAACTCTCATACATGGACGTATCTCTCGCAATCTCTCGAGCGCAGCTCACTCATAACCTCACTCGCAGTAGATTGAGCAGACTAGAAAATAAAGCACAGCCGATTAGCTAAAAGAGAGAAGTTCTCATTGATTATCACAAATTTATATACAGCAGTACATGAAGTATTTGCTACATACATCTGAAAGGAGGAGAACCCATTCCAAGAAACCTCGACAAGCGAGGTGAGGGTTCTGTGGGGGGGAAAGGCCAGTCTCTAAGCCTACACCCGATGTTAGAGCAGCAGCCCACAGTCCCTCCTACTTATTCCTCCACCACCGTGCCTGTCTGGGTCAGAACCAGAGCATCCCTTGAAACCAGCAGGCCAAGTAGTAGAGCTACCAACGACGACTAGAAGGGGTGGCCAGAAGACACCGTGAAAGCCCCGCCAGGCCGATTTTGTGTCGAGGCCATGTGTAACGGGCCATCCATGTCTTCCACCACCATGCAATAGGCCATCCGAGTCTCAAAGCTCCGTCAGAAGCCAAGGCACCGAGAAGCTCTTCAGCTTTTCAGTCTCCTCCATTAAAATTTTCCTAAGGCAAAGGAAAGAATACCTCAGGCTACTTATAGACCCGCTCAGCCCTTTGAAGAATCCAGAGAAAATCTGGCCAAAATCTTCATCCAACGGCCCATAGCAAGCAGCAGTGCCACGCCAACGACTAAAAATGGCAAATAGGAGAAAGTATGGCCTAAAGCAAAAATGGAAAGACATTTGACATGACACTTCAATCAAAAAAAAGGACACTGGCTGAAGATACGAATCCAGCCTCGAAAATATGCAACTCTGAGTCTGCAAAGTACACCGAGAGTTGGGGGCTTATGTTGTACACTAAAATTGGTTTCGCGAGGATGAGTCCCTGAGGAACCAAAGACCAGTCCTCACGCTTCAGAAAAAAGCTTTCGGGGAGCTTCAGTCGAACTAACAGACAACAACAACGGCTGAGCAATTTCAAGTACCGAACCTCGCCTCGCTCGCTAAAATGACAATACGAGGACCGGCCCGTGAACCGTGTCCCAGTGATAATGAGACCAAACGATAAGAGCTCAAAGGTCGACTCTGCATAATCATCGATCACTCTACTCGCACTCACTCCCTCACTATGGCGACCCTCACGGAGCCCCCAAGGTAAGGAACTCTCGCTTATAACAGCAGAATATCTTGCCCGACACGGTAGCAGCTATGAGCCTACATGTTGGCCTGAGAAGCCTACTTCCATAGCCTACAGTCGGAATGTAGCCTTTTCATTATCCTTTTCATTTACTTAATGTAACACAACTGTAACTAGCAATTAATGCATACAAATCACTCCTTCCTCTATAAATAGGATGCCATTGTTAGCAAGAGGAGGGGGATGATCTTGTAAGCAGAACTCCTGCAAACTACTCAGTATTAATAAAATTTCTGTCATGGACGTAGGGTCCGGTGTCGCCCGAATTTAGTCGAATCATGTTAAAAATCATCTCCCCTCTCCTTTTTGATCCACCTTTCACAACACTTCAGGAGTAGTATTGATTCTCGAAACTCATATCTGGTTGACTGAAGTTCTGGTCAACTGTACAGACCGAATTTCGCCATCAACAAGCAACAATTCTATTTAGATATTTCTGGTGATTTTGCTAAATAAACTATTTATGAAGAAGATGAAACAATTTTGATGCACATGTTGAGTGCTAGTACTCCATTGGAGATTAGGTTTTAAAGACATTCTTTGTCTATAGAGAATATGACTCAAAATTGGTAGAAATACTTGATTTAGAGTTTGAAGACTTTTCAGATAATAAAATTTATGTCAATACAGAGATTGTGAGGATTTTAACCCAAATTCTATTTTTTGTAAAATAGGATAATTTCCTACATAAGTCTTCATCTTATTCAAGTTTAAATTTTAATGAAATGGGATTATAATCAATTATGGATTATTTTTTATTATAAGTTTTCTTTCTAATCAAATTAAGTTTCTTGTTAGATAAGGATTGTAATTACTTGTCATGCAAGTCTTTAGGGCTTATAAATACATTATATTTAGGCATGAATATGTCAACAAAATCAAAAAGACCAAAGAGATCAAGATATAGAGTATAGGAGAGTTTGTATTTGTAGCCCATTGGGAAGGCTACTTAAGATTCCATAATTAGCTCTTATTCTTTTATGGCGGTTATTGGGAGTGAAGAGTATATACACTATAAGGTACTTTTTGTGTATTTAGGATGTGGGTTTGAGGATTATTATACCATTTGTATTCTCTCTTGTTTTCATAGTAGATTTTGTTTTTCATCTTCACACAGGAAGTAGGCTAAAAGCCAAACCATATTAAAATATCTGTGTCTTCTAATTTCTTACTTCTTTGATCTTGAATTTTGCCCATGGCAAAGATGAGGCAAATTTAATGCACATGTTGAGTGCTAGTGCTCCATTGGAAATGGAGTTTTAAAAATGCTCCTTGTCTCTAGAAAAGATGACTCAAATTTGGTAGAACTACTTAATTCAGAGTTTGAAGACTTTTCAGATAATGGAATTTGTATCAAGGTGCAAATTGTTAGGATTTAGACTCAAATTCTATTTTTGTAAAATAGAATAATTATGTATTTATGTCTTATTTAAATTTGAATTTAGATTAGATAAGGACTTTAATCAAGTTAATTAAGTTAGGTATATCCTAATATTTAGTATTGTGGTCAAGTTAGACTCATCCTTTGGTAAGGATTTTAGTTCATAAATATATGTATTATATAAGGCTTAATTGGGAGGTGAGAGAAAGTTTATTTTTGTAATCCTCGTAGGGGTTACTTGAGATCCCACTACTAGCTCTTACTCTTTTATAGTGATTATTAAGAGTGAAGAGTATATACATTATAAGGTTTTTTTTTTTTTGTGTGTATTTGGGATGTGGGTTTAATAATTATTATATCATTTGTATTCTCTCTCTTATTTTGATAATAGATTTATTTTTCGTTTTTGCCCATGAAGTAGATCAAAAGTCAAGCCATATTAAATATCTATATCATGTTATAATTTATTACTTCTTTGATCTTGAATCATGCTAATACACTTCTGCATCATCTAAATTTTCCTAGCAATCTTTAAATTGAAAGCAGCATGAGTAAAAACTTTAAATAAGAAGATAATAATCTAAGATAACCTTGAATTTACTTCAATTTAATGTAAATTACATAAATGTGCAATGCACATAGATTATAGATGAGGAAGTGTTTGAATCTAAAATCCTAAAGGTTAGCAATTGGGTGGTAGTAAAGTGTTATAGAGAAACACGAAATGTGTTTGATAGTTCAAGTTTTCAAAGTGGCATAGTAATGTCCCTAATTCTACTTTTACAATCCTATTTATAATGCTCATAACAGTTAGTATAGTAAACCACTTGATATAACTACCCTTCTAATATTTGGACATGTGTCCAATACAATGCTTAAAGTTTAAAAATTAAAATAACTGCTAGAAAAGAAACAAGTAAATGGAATATTTAATAAAATTAATTATTCCAAGAAAACCACTAGATAACCACCTATTACTTCCTCTTATGTGTTTGTAGTCTAGGTCATGTGCCAAAGTTATAAGATGCTAAATTAAACAAACACCCAATGTTAACTTAAACTTTTCCTGGTGTTGCTTTGCTATCTAGCTCAAAGTTGATATTTCTGAATAATGATGGTAAAGAGGCCCTTTAATTTAAGTCACTTAAGATATTTTTGACACATAAATCTAGTTGAAATAAAGTGAGTCAAACTACATAGGCACAACTCCTACTATATAGTTGAAAAATTACTTAGCTTCTTATTCAAATTGAATTGGAATAGTCTGAACGAAGTTGATATGCATACAAAAGGAATGCACTTTAGGTTGCTTGCACTAGCTACCTTACACATGACTCTTATAACTAACAAGTTCTAAATGTATGTTGAGAAAAACGATTATGGCTATACCTACAAGTGTCACAGGCCAATAGCTCTCTAGCTAAAACTATATGGTGTATGCTTGTCATTCTTGAGTAACATGTTATCCTTCTAACAAACTCAAGCCATACTTAGATAGAGATATGAAGCATTGCAAAATATGCACAACATGTTTGAAGGTAACATAAGCAAGTAAACTAAAGCAATCAAACAATTGAGCCTCAAGAATGTTAGCTTTACTAGGGAGATTGTTAGTTTTGTTATCATATTTTCTTAAGTTTTGATGTTGAAAAATAATTTTGATCAATATCACAATCTGATCATGCACTTAGTGTTTATTCATTAATTGCAAGATCAAAGTTAACCAAATGCTATTCAAGAGATCCACCTTTAGATATAGCAATTTCATTGTATTAATTAGGATCTTTTGTAAGTGTGATCTAATTTATATTGATCCAAATAAGTCTCTTAAATCAGTTAAGTTGAGGTAGAAATAAATCACTTAAAATGAGTTAAAATCAAAAGTCTTCAAATAAAGTTTTCAAATGCTCTTTCACAAGTATAATTTTTATAAAAACTATTTTTCACTATATGAATCGATTCATAAATCAATTCAAGCTGAAAATCTTATAAAAATGAACGAGAATCGATTCATGAAGAATTGTCTTGAAAAATTGTTTTTACCAAAGGTTAGCAATTTTTGTGAATTGATTAGGTAATCGATTCATGACCTCTTTGCATGATAGTGTGAATCGGTTCACACATCGATTCAATCATGATATTTTTTATGATATTCATAGACGAATCAATTTACAAGATGGTAAGTACCTTCTGAATTTATTCATAGTCAAAAAGTTAGTTATTTTTATATCGATTGCCACACTATAAATACAACCTAGCCTCATTTCAAAAAAA
Source organism: Saraca asoca (assembly GCA_026873985.1). Classification (NCBI taxonomy): domain Eukaryota; kingdom Viridiplantae; phylum Streptophyta; class Magnoliopsida; order Fabales; family Fabaceae; genus Saraca; species Saraca asoca. The sequence continues at coordinate 4,868 of JANHAO010010625.1, forward strand.
AAAACTATTATATCTTTTATTGCCAAAAACTAAGAGAAAACAAAGCAAAAAACATATTTATATCTACCTCATCTATTTCCATTAAATTAAATCATTCTTGGATCAAATTAAAGGAGATCACATATTAGATAATTGAGATCCACATCTCAATTCAAGTTTGTATTTTCTGTCTTGAAATATTGTTTCTGTTTTTAATTTCTAGGATTTAGAAATCTGAGATACAAAGGGACAAGTTGATATTCCCTTTGCATCTTCTCAAATTGTAAGGTTGATCATAGTTTTAGAAAGTGTAGAGAATTTTTGTATTTAAAATGGTTCTCAAAAGCCTAGTGAATTCTTATGTGATTTGTTAATAAAATTAGGACCATCCAATTGAGGATTTGGTTGAGCTGACGTACCCTTCAATTATGGTTTCAATTAAAATAGAACCACTTTAAAAATTCTATTGTATTCTTTATTTTACTATGCTAACTTTTCACTTGCACATATTTTGTTTAATAAATTGTTCTTGCAATTTGAATTACTTTTAATTAGTGATAACAATTGATTCCTGCTTACTAATATAAGTAATCACATCCATTAAGTTAACTCTGATAATTTTCTTTTAAATTCCCAAAGAGGATTCAAAACTTCTGCTTAAATCTAACTAGAATCCAAACTAATAAAGAATGCCCCATATAAGTAGCCTTTAATGTATAATGGGTAAAAAAGGACAACCAAATAGGGAAAGGGACAACTTCTTTTTATTAATATATACCTCATTACATAAATTAGAAGATGTAGAAGAAGCTTCAAGCTAACACACTCTTTTAGACCCTTACACTAAGTGCCAATAGGCCTGAACGAGTACCAGACAAGGCCCTAATGTGCCCTCGACGAGTGTCTGACACTTCCCCCCAAAAAGGTTTTTTGAGTTAAAGGCCAAATGGCAAAAATAAAGATACTTTTTATGAGTTGATATAAGGTCTTTTCTTATAGCTTCACATGGAGATTTTATGATGTCTTATATGGACATAAAGCTAAAAATACAAGGAACATGGTTATGTGCTTTTCAACTCATACTGGACAAGTGAATCATGCCAAAATTATATAAATGCCCCTAAAATGGGGAAAAATAAAAAAAATAGTACACAACCCAAATCACCCCCAAATTTAAGCCACAAGATCTTCACACTACATTTAATTTTTCTACAAAGTTTTATGTCAAACCGAGTACGTTTGCCTTCTCAAATCAATCACAAAGTTAGCTTGTAATATTCTCCCCCACTTAAAGAATGTCAATATCCTCATTGATGTCTCAATCTGACACAATTTCCATAAACATCTTAGCTTACTCTTCTCAAACTACTCCCTTGAACTCTTCATGAGGATCTTTAGCTTGCTTCGCTGAGCTACTCCCTCAGTTACTCTGAACTTGTCTCTTTGAGCCAATGCCACTTAAGGACTTTTGAAAAAATGACACCCTTGACCTGACACAGCATCGGGACATCCTTCAATCTATTGCTCATCAGTTTCCTCCTCAACTTCCTCTTTGCTTACCTCATTGAGCTGGCTCTATTGAAAATAATGATGCTTCCATAAACTTTAACAAACTTCCTCTGAAACTCAAGAATTTTACTATCTCTATAGACTTTAGTAAGCTTCCTCTGAAACTTAAGAATTTTATTACCTTTGTAGACCTTGGTGAGCTTTCTCCGAAACTTGAGAACTTTATTGCCTTCACAGACTTTGGTGAGCTTCCTCTAAAACTCAAAAATTTTGTTACCTTCACAAACTTTGGTGAGCTTCCTCTGAAACTCAAGACTTTTGTGGCCTCTATAGACTTGAATGCTTGCTACCTCTATAGCTTACATGTGATACCTTCATAGCTCTTAGTTTACTACCTCTATAGCATGTGCACATGCTTAGTGTTTAGGACTATACTACCAGAGATGTCCTACATCTAATGTCCTATACATTAATGAGAGACATAAGAGTAATTTCTTAGTCCTAAGTTTACTTGCGTTGGGTTCGACAATCCCTCACACTTCGCTATATCCTTCAATCGAATCTTCCAACACTCTCTAAATTGATACCCTCTAGTATCTCAACCATCAAATTTTTTAAAGTTGATACTTCTCTAGCACCATAATCCTCATAACCTCTCCTAAGTTTACACTTTCTAGTGCTAGCATTTCAAAGTTAATACACTCTTGTGTTGTAACCCTCATAACCACTCTTATAAAGATCACTGTAGCCTACTTCAAGTGCATCCTCTGATGGCTCCTCCACTTTTGCTTAAAAAAGTTGAGCATAAAATAGTCCGTCATTCTAGCTTGAGCACCTCATGCTTGTGTACTAGTAAATGTCTAGGCCATTGCTATAAATTTCATCTTATGACTATAAGACGCTAGCTCCCTAGTATCACAAATGATCCCTTTAGACTATCTCGACTTGAATATGATTATGCCATCCGACATGATCTTGGACTTCTCCCACTAGATTCTCCTCCTCATTGAATCCTTCTAAATATTTCAGCCTTTTGACATGATTTTGGACTTCTTTAATAAGATTTGTCTGCTCAATACATCAGAAAAGATGTTTCATCCCACAAGATATGTTAAGTGTCTATTATGGTCATTCTTTCTAGCATGACAATGGCTTAGCCCTTTAGACTTAGCCGATAACTTATATGTCCTTCCTGGACGTGGACAAGCTTCTTTGCAAGATCAGGGCTTCTCCCACTAGAAAAATCATCAATTCTCACATCCCTTTAAAACCTTTACATTCCCTAGAATGCTACTATGAATGAATGTATGCCCTCGAATGTTATTATGAATGAGTTCATAACCAAGGTGAACCTAATGCATCAATAGCACTCCCTCAGTTGCAACATTTTCACACTTTTGTCTAAGATTTGCTTTAATCTCTTGCTACCCTATTGGCCAAGTCTTTGACAGCATCTCTTCATAAGTTTGAGAAATGTCGCTCTTTTCACAGCCTCTATAAGCTTGGACAAGCTGAAGCAAATCCAATTATCCACCTTGACATGACAAGAACTCATTCCCACCACTCATCTCTCAAGCTGATCCACCCTGCCTACTAAGTCTTCTTACCTACCAATTCTTTATACTTGTTTTTTTGAGTGTTTGGCGAGGACTTGGACATCTAGCAAGACTAATGCTTGGTATAAAGCCAAGTTTGTGTGGCCACCTAATCTACTCTCTAATAACTGGCCTCTGATACCAAATGTCATGAATCGATAACTTTTTAGCCAAAACTATACGGTGTATGGTTGCCACTCTTGGTTGACCTATCAGCCTTCTAACAAACTCAAGCCACACTTGGATAGATATACGGGGCATTGTGAAATATGCACAATATGTCTGAAGGCAACATAAGCAAGTAAACTGAAGCAACCAAACAACCGTGCCTTAAAAACATCCCATATAAGTAACCTTTAGTGTGTAACAAGTAAAAAGGGACAATCAAATGAGGAGAAGAATTATTCCTTTTTATTGATATATGCCTCATTACATTGATTAGAGTATGCATGGGAGACTTAAAGCTAACACACTCCTTTAAACCCTTAACTAAGTGCCAACAAACCCTGAATCGGTACATGACAAAGCCCCAATATGCCTCCAACAAGCGCCCAACAAGCTACCAACACTTCCATCGTAAATAGCATTGTGAGCCAAAAGCCAAATGATAAGAATAGACATACTTTTGAGAGTTGACATAGGGCATTTTCTCATAAATTTGAGAGAAGAATTTATGGCATCTTATATGGACATGAAGATAAAAATACAAAGAATGCAACCATATGCTTTCCTACTAGCATTAGACAAGCAAACTATGCCAAAATTATAAAAATGCCCTTAAAACAGGGAAAAATCAAAAAAATAGTATACAAGTCAACTTGCTCCCAAATTTGAGTCATAAGACCTCCACACTATGCTTATTTTTTCACAAAGTTTCGTGTCAAACTGAATACATTTTCCCCCTGAAATCGATCACAAGGCCAACTTGTAACAACAAACCATGATCGATCAAACCAAATACATTTTTCAATGCACCTTAAATGAAAAATAAATTGCTCTCTATCTTTATTTTAAATATACTTTATTGGAAAAAATTTTCTTTTACTTTTCCTTCGTTTTCTCCAACTTTTCATTTTCTTTACTTCTACTAAATCTTTCTGCGTTTTTCAAGCTTTTTTGCAAAAATCTCTACAATTCTTCATTCAAATTTTTCCTAAACATCCATAGCTTTTGCATTGAGCTATTACTTGTAAGTATCTAGAGTTCTGAAGGTGTCTAACCTTTCGTCTAAAAATTTAGCCATCCTTTAACACAAGATACTAATTCCTTCTTCTAAATTTGAAATTAATGAAAGCAAACCATGATGTTTTTATTTGGTTCTTTAGCAACTAATAAAATTGTAAACAAGTAATTCTTTCTAAAAAAAACCTTTGTTTCTTTCAAATCAATTCCTATTACACCATGGGTATCTAAAGATATTCACATATTTTGGAACTTCCCACATGTATCTTCAGCATACTTGACTTGGCCTGATAGGGTTCAAAAAGAGTAAGGTAATTTCTGGAAAAAAAAAAGGCATTTTTTAAGCAATTTAATTATCCTAAATTTCCATTGAATGCATTCCACCATTGTTAAGGGCTACTATTTCTTTTTGGTCATCTTTCTCTAACGTAATGCATGTCCTTTATGGCCCAATAGGCCCATCCTTGTTTGATGTTTCTTCCTTAAATGATCTTCAGCCAAATGGTGAAATCATCTCTCCCTTTATGTCTCTGTCAAATAACAACTATAAAAAATTTGTCACAATCAATTCAAAAAACTCTTCCAATTTGACTTTCATCAAAACATTTCAGAGGGCAAAAGATTCACCTATGATTGATGAAAAACACATTGCATTTTGATTATATTAGTTATGTAAACATTTATACTGTGTGTCTTCATTAAAACTTACTTCTTCACTACATCCTTTGGTACTTCCTCTGCATAAGGGTCAAAAACTTTCTTTAGGTCATTCATTACATCCTTCAACAACAATGATTCTTTTTTTAATCTTAGGGTCCCTTTTGACTTTTTCAACTCTTACTTATCTCCACATGTTGGGAACATTTTGCTATTCCTAAGGATTTTGCTAGGTCAGCCAAAATTTCAACCTATGGTGCAAAGCTAACCTATGTTATTCTCCATCCAAAGCATAAGTTTAAAACTAGTAAAGATTTTTTTTTTACTTTTTCTTCTAAGTATTTTACTCCTATTATGATGATCATCCACCCTAGTGTTTGTCTCTTTTCTCTTCTCAATCTCATAGACCGAATCGGTTTATTTCCAAATCCAAATCCTTCAAACTCAAATAGCATCGACATTTGGGCTACATTTCTTTTCCTTCAATTTCTTGTCATTAGTCTTCCCAAAGAACAATCTTTGAAAGTCAAATTACACTTGCCGAATAATATTGCTCAAAAACTTAGGTTTATATAAGGATGCCCTTTGAACCCTTTAGATAAAAGTACTCGATGAAGAACTTTGGAACCTACTAAATATGTCATAGTCGAGAAACTAAATATAGAATGGTGTGAGCACTTTGAACTTTCCCCTTTTTCAATATGTCTTGCATTAACTCATTTGTTCACAAAATGGTGGTTATCTAATACAAGCATGCATTTCAACATGAATATTGCTAAAGTTTAAGCATCTGTCATTATGCAAACTACAAAATCATCGACCAAGAGAACATGGGTGTACTATGCTTTAATTGTAGCTTTTGAGAAATATTATAAAGTTGAATATAATCACATCCATAGAAAGTATATCCTTCATGAGGTTGAAAAAATACTTGTGAAGACACAATGCCTATCATAACCGAAAAGGGTAGAATACTTACTAGAGAAACCCTTGAGTTAAACCTAACATTGAAATACCATCTTTTAACCTTAAAACCAGTACCCCTTCCAAATACCATCTTTTAACTCCGAAACTTTTAGGTAAAGAATTTAAACTTTTAACCTCCTTTTAGCTTTTATCATACCAACTTATTCTTGTATTATTTCATTTTAGCTGCAGCAATCCTAATTAAAATCCCTAATGTTGTTCAAGAAGATAATATGGCCAAGAAAAAAGCCAAAGAAGTTAAAAAAAAAACATAATAAGGTGAATAAGATGTTCTTTGATAATGATAAGGAACCATTAGTCTTAAGAAAAAGAAAATACCAAAGGAAGACTCAATCTCTTTCGACTTGTAACCAACAAGTTGAACAACCTTCAAAGAAAATCAAGAAAGCTACTAATCCGAATAAGAAAGGTGAAAATAGCCAAAATGATCTAACCTCTGAAAATACCACGATTTCATATGTACCCCAGACTTAGTCAACCAAAATTTCTACTCCACCCTTATCTTTAACTACTCCAAAAGACATGACTCAGTCTCAAGTTAATATTTATAATTTTTACTTCATCATTTATTTCATATTCATACTAATATGCATTGCTTTACAATTTTATTTCCAGCAATTGCAAGTGACTAATGAGAAAATTAAAGAGCCAATAAATAAAAACTCAATCCAAAAAATTGATGACTGAATGATAACTTCACTTAACCCAAATACCATCAATACTATTTCAGTTTCAACTTTTGATCCAATTAAACAAGTTTCAACTTTTACTCTTATACGTTAACTCAGATTGCTCAAACATAAGTTGCTCAAACAGATGTTTATCCTTCTACACCTTGCCAACTAACGAGCATTTGGTTGAAAAAGAAGCAAACACACTTGAACAAGATCAACAACTGACTAATGAAGAAGGTAATACCATTACTTCTTTGGCTTCTTTGATATCATCCTAAGAAAAAGAAATCTTAGCAATTTCAACAAAGATAAAATCAAATACTCTTATGTCACCCACTTATAGCCCTTCTAAAGAGAGAAAAATTGAGATTAATAATGCCGTAAAAATCCTGGATGCTTTGCTTAATAATGATCTTTCTGTATTCCTTTCAAATGTAATCTTTTGACACCTCTTTAAAGGTTCTACAAAGTGCCAATTAATTGAAATCACAATAGGTCTCAAGTCATTTGTTTTACACTTAAGTGAAATTTTTCCTTTTTTGTTAGAAAGTTTTGACAAGTTTATCTTCACTGAAGCCTCATATCAAGCGTTAGTTAAAGGAAAAGAAAAATTGGCACTCTTTTAAAAGTCAATTGTGGCCAAAAGTCAAAAAATGTAATATAGCTACCCAAGATATAGAGGGCAATACACAAGTAATATCATCAATTTAATCAAGAATTAAAGAATTGGAAGTAGAGTTGCAACAACTCAAAGCAACTCGACCAATTCTCGAAGCCACTCTACAAGTTGTTCAATATAAGAGGTTATAATTTATGCAGAAGGCCAAAGTAGTGTTGAAAGAGTATAAGGAGACTTCAAGTCAGCTGTTGGAGATAGGGGTTGAATATAAGGTTGCATTGACTATCAAGGTAAACACCTATAATAAATAAAAGGATCTAAAGAAAACTTGTTCTTCTAATTTCAAGAAAGTCACAATTTTTTAACAATCATCCAAGTGTTTTGATATATATTTTATGAATAGTTAGATTGTACTCCTTTATATATTTTCAATTTATCATTTTGACTTTCATATCTTCTATATTCTTTACTTTATAGCTATTTTCGTTGAACACACACATTATTTCGAATGATCCTTCCCAATACTTGGTTTATTTTCCAAATTTCAACATTTTATGTATCGAAAGTATAACCTTTTATACTAATTAGACAACATGGAACTTTTCTTTCTCAAACATCTATTAAAAGAATTAGCTAATTTTTATTTATCTTGAATCAAATTGTCTAAGCGTTCCCACCAAACTTCATCTAAGTCTTCTAATTTATTAAGCATCAGCCCATGATAATCGATTTCAGACAACTTATTTTGATTTTGAATTCTCAAAATTGAACTATCACTTCAATTGGATTAACTGTATCATGACCAAAAACAAATTTATGTGGAGTTACTCCAGATGACTCTTTTGGAGTACTTCTCATTGCCCATAAAAGCATTATCTCGTATTTAATACTAATTTCTTGGATATTACCCCACATATTTTTTTATCAAATTAATGATCATTTTAGTGACTGCTACAACTTTTCCATTTACTTAGGCATAATATAGTATCAAAGTTAACATTTTATTTCCTCTTGTTTCGATAAGATCTTTAACCTTTTGACCAGTGAAAATAGTTCCATGGTCTATGATTATTGTTTCTAGTAAATCGAAATGGCAAATAATATGATGTTCAATGAATTCTATTATATCTAATTACTTTAAATCTTTAAACATAGTAGTTTCTACCCATTTTGCAAAATAATCAATTGCTACTAAGATAAAATGATGCTCTTGAGAAGATGACAGGTATATTTTACCAATCAAATCTATTGTCCATCCTCTAAATGGCCACAACTTTATTATATACTTTAATTCAGCTATTCATATTTAGTTGGACCATGTTTTTGACAATCCTTGCAATCTTTAGCATAGTCAATACAATATTTAATCATTTTAGGCCGGTAAAATACTTATCAAATTAGCACCCATCTCATTTTGACTTCAGCTTGGTAAGCATCATATATTCTTTCATGAACTTCGGCCAAAATAGAGATGGCCTTCTTTTTTTTCTCCTAAACACTTTAATAATTGGCCTTTAGATCCTTTTTTATACAACAATCTATTGAGTAAAACAAACTTTAAAGCCTTTATAAGAATATTTCGACTGATTAAAGTTAATGAATCTATCTTATAGTTAATTATATTAGATCTCCAATCAATTGAAAGAAGACTAGATTCATTGCATATTTTTTCACAAGTTTCAACTAATTTTGGTCATGCATGATACTGAATTATTTTGGCAAACTTATTCTTATTGACTTTATTTCCAAATTCAATTTAGGCCAAGTCATTGGCTTTTGCATTTTCTATTTGTGGTACATGTTCAATTACCGCATCATCAAACTTTTGCAACCGTTTAACCATGATTGTCAAATATTTTATCAGTCTTATGTTCACTCATTTATATTCTTGTGAGATTTATTTTATGACTAATTGTGAATCTCCATAGATCTTGACATTCCTTACTCCTTAGATTAATAAAATTTCTAAGTCGGTTATTAGTACTTTATATTTAGTTTCATTATTAAAGCATTTTTTACTTAAGGAAAATAGAAATTTGACTGGTTTCTTTTTAGGTGTGATAATTGATACTCCAACACCTAAATCATTTTTATGACATGAATCATTGAAATATAGCTTCCAAGGATTTACATAGACAAAGTTAGTCACTTTTTAATGATGTTCAACAATAAAATTGGCAATAGCTTGTCTCTTAAAGGCTTTTGATGGGTAATACTTTAAAGAAAACTCAATTAATCCCAAGGCCTATTTTCCAACTCATCCATATATAAAAGGTTTTGACAACATGAACTTTAATATGTTGGCTTTTGCAGTGACATGAACATTAGTCAACAATAAATAATCATGCAATTTTAAACAAGAAAAATATAAAGAAAGACATAACTTTTTCCTTGCTGAATATTTTTGTTTAATAACATTTAAAATCCTAAAAAGATAATAAATAATTTTTTCTATATCTAAATCATTTTCTTAGACTAGAAAACATCCTATTGTATCATTTAAAGCTGAAACATATAATTTTAGTGGCTTTCCAAGAATTGGTGAAGACATAATTTCCAATGTTGGGATTCATCTGGTTAACGAAGACACCAGGCGGTTTTTCATTTGTGTATACATACATATCAAACACTTCTAATTTATCAAAACCCTAATTCTGTCTTTCTATAGGTTTAGTATTTAAGTGAATGACCATACAAGTCTGTATCAAGAGTATACGTTACAATTATATATGTAGCTTTCGTGCAAGTTATGAAAACGTTGCTGAGCTCTTTAGCGTCTCTAGCTGGAAATCCATAAATGTATGTAAGATTGGTCACTATTCACTCTACCTTTTTTTAAAAAAAAAAATAAAGGTGGCAAACCACTTAACACCATCCTAAAGGAAATTAAAAAGAGAAAAGTCCCAAACAACATCAAATGTCACTATACCACTAAAAATATGAACATTATTATTCAATTTATTGATACTTTCTTTATATATTAGCCCACATTGAATATAAATTAATTGATTATTACTCTTCACGTAATATGATAATTTTAAGATTATACACATCTTGAAACGTATAAGATATGGGCGTAATGTTATTATAGTCATAATTTTATTTTATATATTTTCATGTTTATTTGTAATTTTGTTAATTGTAATATAACTACAATTCTAACTTAGAATTAGGATTTCAAAGTCACGTATCTTTTTTTAGGGTACTGTTTGTTAAGCATTTGTGTGTCCAATCAATATCAAACAGTACACAGATACGGATTATTTTTTGAAATGGTTTTTACTTCTCTATAGTGCAACAGCTCTTTCATCAATAACTAGCTAGTATAATATAATCTCTTTCTGGCTTGTCTTGAAGCTGCAGTTTCTATCGCCAGCATTTGATATCATGGGAAAATCCGGTGAGGTGAAAGATACTACCGAAGGACCAGATTTGTTGAGCAGCATGCCGGACGCAATTCTTCATCACATCTGACTCTTGGGTTATAACGATGTGATACGAATTTCCGCTGTCTCCAAGTGGCATCAACAGCAATGCATGAGAAGCCCATATCTGTACCGTAAAGCAATATCCAAAGGACTGCATATTCGTTGCGACGATTTTTCTCAGTCTTTGAATAAGTTTACCAACCAACGCAATGGATTAAAGATCAGCAAACTACGTGTTCAATTGCATTGTGAAGCAAGTGATTGTATTTGGAACGACAGTTAGCTTCATAATGCTGTGGCCTGCAATGTTAAGGAGCCTGTTCTTGACATGAAGTTTAAGCCCAAATTTAGAGCAAGAAATGAAGATGAAGATGATCAAATCTATCAACTGCCGGCCACTACCAGTCTTTGCCAATGCCTAAGGGTACTAAAACTAAAGTTGCCTGATGATTGGTTAAGTTACCATCTGATCTTTGGTGAGAATTTCTAATCCCTTTGGAGATTGGATTTTAAACTTCTGTCCGTCCTTGAAATGCTTAACTCTAAAAGATGCCGTTGGGAGAGAGGGCAGCAATCCTAGTATCACAAGCTCATCTATGGAGGATTTGATCATTATACTTTTGGTCGTCGTCGTGAGTTTTTAGGTTACTTTGATAAGATTATAGTAGTCAAAGTTATATGGCTAAGAAGCTTCGAAGTTTACGTCAAGATTTTACTCAACATGATAATTACATGTTCGGGGATTGTTCTTTGGAGATGGGAAAACTCTCCTGAAATCCAAATTTGACAGGGATGAATGTTACACCAGGAAATGGCATTATAGATGTCAAACCCGAAAGTCACTCCCATACTGGCAGTAGTGAAGTAATATAAGTGTCCAAGCTTTACATCTAACTGATCGGGTCATTGAGGCAAATCATGTGATTCATTTTTTCTTACAAACTGCAATTTATTTGGAATCTAATTTACACCAACTTCAATTATACAGTGGCTCCTGCTGATCAGATTTTGTTTGTTGTGCACTTTTGTTTTTGTTTACATAAAAGGACACTTTTGTTTTAGTTTACATAAAAGGACATCATTAGGATGACAAAACTGATGAACATCTTTTTTTCAAATCTAACATATATTGGATATCATGTACCTTTTAGTAATGCTACTGACACACAAAATCGATTATAGCCCACCGTTTTGTACGTTTGCTCTGCAATGCTAGCTAAAACTGAAGCAAGTTTATTGAAATTTCCCTCGTACAAAATGTTTTTCTCATCTATGCAACCAAAGGAAGCCCAAAGAATTAAACAGAAACTCAACATTGAAAAAAGGAGAGGGAGTTTAATCAGGGCAGGGGGTGTTTCGCACACTTCATCCTTTCACATCTAAAATTCAGTTACTATTTCTTTCCCTTTAGTTTCTAAAAATTCTCATAATTTCTCTAACTTGTTCAAGCTCTCTTTTTCCTGGCGAATAAAGGTCTCTTGCTTGTGCTTGAAGAAGCCTTGGCGGAATGAGGCAGCAAACCTCGCAGAGTTGCTAAAACGCCTAAACCCATGAATGGATAGTACATCATTAATAGCTTATCAGATGCCCGTTGGGAGTTCATCAATTCAGATAACACAGCAACCTGAAATTAACAAAACAACCAGAACGATGTAAACAGAGAAGAAAAACAAAGATATGATCCAAATTATATCTATAACTAACAATACGACATAATCCAGATATAGTTTGGATAAGAAACCGTTTAAATTATATCTGCAATAAAGGCCAAAAACAAATTCAAAGCAGAAAGGACACACTTGAGGTTAGAGTCATTAGTTCTGATTCGCTTCTATACCCATGTTAATTAATAACTACAGTAACAAAAACGCAATGCCTGCTTGTATTATGCTTAGACTTCAAAGTTTTGTCCATCATTTTAACAAGATCAACAACTAAAAGTTCAATTAAAACAAAAGAACAAAATGGAGGAATTACTTGCCCATCAGCAACAGCCAAGTTGACATCCAATAGGATTTGAATGAAGGAAAGGTTATAC
>JANHAO010010626.1:0-17536 GCA_026873985.1 Saraca asoca
TTTCGGCCACAAGTGAGCTGTGACTTTATTTTAATCGCATGAGAGCTGCGAATTTGAAAAAGGTGAGCGATCTTGTGCTCGATAGCACACATGAGAGCTACGACTTTATGGCCGATCTTGTGGCCGGGGCGATCTTGTGCCCAAAGAGGTGATCGATCTTGTGGTCAGGGTGATCTTGTGCCCAAAGGGGTGACCAATCTTATGGTCGGGGTGATCTTGTGCCCAAGAGGTGTATTTTACAGCATCCTCTACACCTCAGCGAGTGCAAGACTCAGCTGGTGAGATATTTTCAAGCGTCTCCATACCTCAACAAGCACGTCTGCCGCGTTGACCAGTCAGCAAGCCCGTAGCTCAACTAACTAGTTGAGTTTAATTCAAAGCATGTCCACGCCCCAACGAGCACGTCTGCTACGCTAGCTAGTCAGCAAACTCGCAGCTTAACTGACTAGGTGAGTTTATTTCAAAGCGTCTCTATGCCTCAGCAAGCACGTAGCTACACTGGCTAGTCAGCGAAGCCATAGCTCAACTGACTAGGTGAGTTTATTTCAAAGCGTCTCCATGCCTCAGCGAGCACGCAGCTACGCCGGCTAGTCAGCAAGCCTGCAGCTCAACTGACTAGGAAAAACTTGTCAATTCCTCTTCGGATCATGTTCCGGGGAGATATCAAGTAATAAATCAAAGTGCTCTCACCTTTTATATGACAGATCGACAATGCATGAGTAGCGGACATGATAGTGGGAGATTGCTCTCGTTCAACCCTGTGGTGCTGGGACCCGTGTTATTGTTTGGAAGGCTACAAGATGTAGTCGTGTAGGCATTCCTTCTTAATGAGATCTTCAATAGCGTCTCATAGTGCCCAACATTCTGAGGTGACATGCTCGAACTCGTTATGGTACGCACAGAACTTTCCTCGATTGATCCTAGATTTGCCAGGTGTTTTCAAGGGTAGAGGCTGTCCAAAATCTTCCCCGTTCCTCTCCATTACGAAGATTTTATCTTGAGCATCTGACAAGATGCTATAAGTGCTGTGCCGGGCTTGGAACGAGGGGCCCTCACCCCTCCCTTTCTTTGTGGATTGATGTTCGGGGTTATCGCTCCCGCCTCCACAGTTGCCTCTTTTCTTGCTCGACGCTGGGCTTCCTGCCTCGGGGCTTCATGGGCCAAGGGTCTCGTCCCATCTGACTTGCTTCGTGGCCCGCTCGTAAAACTCTCCCAGGGTGCTCACTGGGTATTTATATAGGCTTTTAAACAATTTTCCATCCCTGCGGAGTCTTACGGAGATGGCAGTCAGAACGGCTTCGTCCGAGGTCTTTTCGACATTATTGACCTCACGCCTAAAGCTGGTAAGGTAATCCTTTAGTACCTCCTGCCTGCCCTGGAAGATGGTAGCAAGATGGCACGGGGGAACAAGCCGCCTTCTTAGTGCCTGGTACTAGTTAACAAACTTTTGCTGACACTCTCTTCAACTACCAATACTGTGAGCTGGGAGGTTCTTGAACCACGCACGGGGCATTTCTCCCAGAGTAGCAGGGAAAACACGGCACTTGACCAAAGGACTACAAGCCTGGAGGTCCATTTGGATATTAAACGAGTCCAGATGGCTGCATGGGTCTGTCTCCCCGTCATATAGCGGAATAGCAGGGACCTTCAGTTTATACGGCAGAGCCTTCCTCATGATCTCCCCAGAAAAAAGGGGTTTGTTCTCCGAGACACCCTTGGTCATTTCGGGCCCGAGGGGAGTCCTCCAAATGTCTAACTCTCCGAAGGAGACCTTCCACCAAGACACCTAAGGCCCCCAGCTCTTGACCAGGGGCCTAACGGTTTGCTCCGTCATGCTGGTCGCATAGGCAGTGGTACAGCTCCTGCTCCTGGTTCATCTCACCGGAGCCCTCTATTTCAGGGATAACGGGTTCAGCCTGTGCCCGCACATTCTGGGTCTGCGCCTGCACCAACAGTGAGACCATTTTAGTTAGTTCCCCCATCATGTACTCGAGTCTTTCTTGATGCTGGTGCCAAGCCTGCGGCCCTTCGGTGCTATTAGCAGCAAGGACCGATTGCACCGAACCAAATTGAGGGCAGTCAGGGGCTGCCCTTGCCACAGGGGCGGTGGATGAACTTGCCATCGAAACATGGCTGTCGGGTGTTTGGCACCGTGCGCTAGAAGCCCTGGTAACTCTTCCTTTAGCCATGGGAATGAGGAATCAACTAGAACAGGTGGGATCCCCACAGACGGTGCCACAATATTGACGTCAGATTTTGGCTAGTATCCCAAACTCTGGCCAACGGGGGATTCTTTGGGATCCCGGACCTGTTCTGGATTAATGTGCATGCCAAGGTTGATCGATTGAGTAAGCAAGAGAAGAAATATGAGGGAAGGCACAAGACTTTACGTGATTCGGCTAAATCCAGGTTTACTAGACCCTACGTCCACGGTAGAGAATTTTCTATTATAACTACTCAGAGTTATTTTCTTAGCTTGCCCCCTCTTGCTAACAATGTTATCCTATTTATAGAGGAAGGACAGGCTCCGGTCATTTATTACAAGCTACAGTTGTGTTACATCAAATAAATAAGCATAGATAGTGAAAAGACCCCTCTCTGATCGTAGGCTGCGAAAGTAGGTTTTCTCAGGCCGACATGTAGGCTTGCAGCCGCCATCGTGTCAGGCAAGACACTTTGCTGTCCCAAGCGAGGGCTTCATAGTTTGGAGAAGCCGTGAGGGTCGCTGGGAGGGCGAGTGCGAGTAGAGCGATCGCTGGGTCGATCCTTGAACTCATTGCTCGTCGAGTCGTGCTGTCATCGAAGGGTGGCCCCTCGAACCATGGTCGAGCGAGCGCTTGTGATTATCATTGTCGTTACTGCTTTCTGCTATTTACGGTGAGGCTTCTTGAAAACTTCTTGTGAGGACTCACTTTCGTTTTCTCCATGGGCTTGTCCTCGTGGGGCCATTTTTCAATATACAACAGTTTATAAATAAAAATAGATAACATAATAAGAGTTTAAAAATAAATAAAGATTTATAATATATAAATCTATTTTAAAAAAATAGATATATTTGATATATAAATATATTTAGATGTCAATTTTAGTTAAAAAATTGACGTAGTTGAAATTTTAAACATCGATTTTTAATACAAAATCAACATCTTTTCTTTAACTACTCTTTATTTTTTTAAAAAAAAGCATTTAATGTCTTTTCTCTGTTTACTTTACACATCGGTTATTATCTTAAAATCGACATGTAAATTATTAATGACATTGGTTTTTATTTCTCTTAACTAGTTTTTTTTTTTTAAAAAAAAGGGACTAATTCATTACAACTTTATAGTACAGCAAAATAGATATACATTATAATTTATTACAACTACAAAATAGATAATATTACAACTTTTATATTAATTTTTATCATAATAGGATAGGAGAGACTCAACTTACTAATCTCGAATTTGGTCAATTTCAGCTTGAGTGTAAGGATCGATATCTCCAAAGTTCTACAAAATAGATATACATATGATAAATCACATCAACAGATATCATAAACATATCCATATATTAAATATCCAAATCAAACTATTATACGTCTTGTGGATCGTTGTGATCTTCCTTTATTTGAGTGATTATGTCACTTATATACCTTAATATAAAGTATCCACACTCTTTCCTCTTTAATGATGGCACTGCAATAAATCAAATATAAATAAATATTTCAATTAAATACAAAATTAATTAAAATATTTATAAAAGGTATTCACAACATGATAAAAAAAACTTATTTTTAAGGTAATTCATTTTGGATTAGACTTTTTCCTATTGCTACCAAAGTAAAAATACGCCTTAACACATCTATTGAATCAAATTCATGCAACAAACCAATATATTAAAAAAGGAAATGATATATAATATAAATTCCAAAACTAAATTTTAACTTACAAGACAGTTCACGTTTCAATTAAGCTATTGATATTCTTTTGAGTCAGATGCCCTAAGGGGATCAAGCCAATAAACGACATTTCTCTTAAGATATATCACGCAAAGCATCTAATGATGCCTATAATAACAAAATATCAAATAAGTAATAACAAGTTAATGCCTATAATAATAAAATATCAAATATCACATTAGATACTTATGACTTGATAAATGATGTAAAAACACAATGCCTCCTTTTTTGTAGGACATCCAAGATGTGTGTTGTTTTTTCTTCATTGTTAGTACCTACTGGTACATGTAACTGTGGACATTGAAATTTGACATCCAGTTCCTCGGTCACAGTCATGATGCAGAAGCTTTTATAAAGAAATAAAGGAAATGATTAATAAAACACTTTAAATTATATAATATAAATAAGATTTTGAATTGAAAGTTAAATGTAAGCTCACATTTCAAAAACTTGGACCGAAGAAATATTTATCTCTTCCATGTCTAAGAATTGCATGATGCCATCCTTGGTCAAATAAATGTCACATTTATAACCTACGACCTTGACATTCATATGAACATAGATGGATAGATCATTTATCATCTTCTCATCCATAGAAGACAACATTTTCCTTAGCTTAATAAGAGGCATCTCTTAGGTTGAAGTTGATTGATCAATTAGTTGAATCTTGATTCCTTAATCTGTTTACTCTTAACCTTTCTCGCCTCTTCTATAGCCTAATTGACATACACCAAATTATGAAAATTTAGATATTAGAAATATAGTAAAACTAAGTTTTTCAAACACAATTATTTATTAGATAGAAAATGATATCTTTGTAATCAAAGTGATAAGTCTCTTCAGCCATGCCATGAAAGTCCTAATCTTTTGGCCCACTGTCCCTAGTTTATCTATTGACACTGGTAGTTTTGCACTATAATTCAATGGGGTGCCAATGATGACTTTGATTGTTTGCATGACAATTGTTGGCAATAGAGAATGCAACTATGAAAAATCCTTCCACTTGTCACTATACGTCCCTCAGGCGCTAGAGCTAGAAGGCATTTGGTTCTTTCCTGTATAGACAAAAAAAATCAAATTAAAAAAGTTAATTGTAATATTATTTTTCATAGAAAATATTAAAAACTACTTACATAATAAAAGAAGTTTAAGCTTTCAGTGATAGTCATTTAACTTTTATAGCTCTACAAATGGGTCCGAGTCTTCCAGGCAGTTGGTTCTCACACAACTAAGAGAGGAAGCAAGGTAGATCTCTCCCCTTGGGTCCGAGAGTAGTTGCATATCCATCTTCAAAGTATAGGCAAACATCTTCCAAATTTCTTCCCGTTTGGCCCATTTCTCCTCTTTTAATTGAGTAGTAGTCTCCTCTCTAACTTTTTGTGTCACTCAAGTAGTAATCTCTGTAATAAAATTCTCTATACAAACTGATGATCCTTGGAGATGCTTTGATAAACCCCCAAAATAGGGCTTGAAACCCACTCCTCCCTTAACCCCCCTAACATGATCGGAATGCTTTTCAGTTCCCAATGCAGCTGTTAATATGTCCATCCTTCTGGATGGAGTAAAATCTCCTTGGATCACTTGCTACATGAGAGAATCTTGTGGCATATAGACAATTAAGAATATTTATTACAACTAACACTTACAATTACTTAAGAATATTTATTACAACCTAACACTTACAATTACTTAAGAATATTTATTACACTAAGACTTACAAATTACTTACAATTTTCTTGGCAACTGTCTAGCTTTCTTGGGTCATATATTTGCTTTTTGTATTGACTCTAACTCTCTTCCACAGTTCATGTCAAGATATTGAATAACTTGTGGATCAGACTGATTGGAAGCTTATTGCTTTGCAAGCTTTTCCTTTAACAAAATTTGCTCAAGCTTCACATATTCGCCATGAGATAACATATGTTTATATTTGTTTTTGGCTTGTCTCTACTTGTTGGCTTTACTCATACCCTGTTGACCAAAAAATATAATTGATAAGATGGTTAAATTACTCATAATATATAGTTGAAACAAAAATGTAAGGTAAGATGGTCAAATTTACATGGAAAGCTTTGAATTGGCACAACTTTACAATTTCATCTTTTACTTATTGATTGAGGAAGTTGTATTTCTCAAGGGGGTTTTCATCACCCTTCCTCTTGATGGTGATGTAATCCTTTGTCAACTGATTCTTGAAATATTTCCACCATTCTCCCGCAAGCTTTAAGGCTTCTTTTCTCCTCCCCACATCAACATCAAAGGTGGTCTACAAGATAACGTGCATATAGATTATACTTATATACAATTATTCCAAGAAGATAGTTATATATATATATATCTTAAACACAAATTAGAGATAAGTAATATATACTAAGGCTTGCCAAATGTTCTCCTTGATGTCTTTTAGTACTTATTTCTAATGCTTAATATTGATTGGCACTCTGGTACGTACCAACATTCCAATATAACTTTTATATTTTGAACCTACAGCCACAAGAGCCTGACCCTTAGTATTGAAGTTAACCTTCACATTCTTTTCTCTATTATGAATAAAGGTCATTTCCTTCGTAAGAGTATTACCCCTCGTACCCTTCTTAGTAAGCTGAGAAGGATCCATAAGACTATTTAAAAGAGAAAAAAAAAAGAAGTTAACCAATAAACAAATTTTTCTAATACTAAACATACCATCATATATCATTGAAATATATATAAAAAAACCACCAAAAATTAGATTAGTTTTGTTTACAAATAATGAAGAAAAGATAAGTATTTTTTTAGCCATATTACTCACTTTTAATTATATTCATACAAAAATATTGTATCAGCTTCATTCTGAATGGGAAATGGCTTTTTATGATTTTTACATATCGCTTTAGATGATTTTGAATGGAAAATGGTTATGTTCAAAGTTTTGATTTTATTATGTAAATTACAATGAAAATCTTAGATGTATTCATAACCACTCTAGCAAATGATGCAAAACATGGCATGCATGACCAAACATTCTACACCAAGAAATATAGCCAAAAAGTAAACCCTAGTTGAAAACATGTTCGATGATCAAACTAAGAAACAAAAGACCAAAAAAAAGAAGAAGAGCTAAACCCTAAAAATACAACCCATCAGTAAAGAACAAAGCAAAAAAAGTATAAAAACATCGACATAACTTGGCAAGGAAGAAATGAATACAATGTAAGAAGAACGAAATTCCATACTTGATTAGAAATGGACTTGAAATGTGATGATCTAAGATAGCAAAAACAATTGAAAACAAGGAAGAAAAAAGCAGCAATGGTTTGAGAATGATATTGGGTAAGTGTCTCAAATAGGGAAAAGCAAATAAGAGTAGAGGAATAATTGACTTGTTACATAAGAAGCCTAGATTTTATACATCGATTTTTAAGAAGAAATTAATGTTTATTGTCATGCATCTATGTCGATTTTCATAAAACACTAATATATAAACTTAAGATGTTGTTTTTTTAATGAAAATTGACATATTAATTTTTATTATATTTACAAAAACATTACTGTTGCTTCATATATTATTCTAACATTGATTTTTTTTTTAATTTTGTTTAGACAGCGTTCTATAAAAAGCTGATGTCTTTTCTTTAAATAGTCTATTTTAAAAGTAGACATATAATATTATATTTTATAATATTTTTTTGAATTAGTTTTATCCATTTCATTTTTTGGATAATAATATTATTACATTTTCACATATAATTTATCTAAGGCTAACTATTTTTTGAAAAATTTTGTCAGCTAAATAATATTTAAATACTTGAATTCATTCATCAATTTAATAATATTTCAATAATTGAATTATTTTACACATTAGATAATATATAATTTTATAAAAACTTATGCAAATTATGTTAAAGACATCTATTTGTGTTAAGAAATTGATGTCATTTCTATTAATTTTTTTATTAAATTACACAAATTTACTTCAAATTACATTTTTATAGGAATATTAAAATGAAAACTGGAACATAAACATTATTATTGAATCAAGTTTCTAGGTTACTTGTAACAAACCAACATTAATTGTTGAAGCTTCTGGGATTACTTGAAGCTTCTATTTAAAGAATCAATGCATATACCCTATTTAAAGAGAAAAATAAAACAAAAGTTAATTATAATAACAAAAAGAGAATAAAAAAGAAAAAATAAACTATAAATCTTTAAGAAAGCTTGAGCAAAATGATATTAAACAACAATGGTTGTAATTGTTGCTCTTGCAGACATACTATCTATTTGGAAAAAGAAGTTTGAAAAGTAAAGCACAAAAATCTCATTTCACAACTTAAACAATTGTTCCAAATATGTTTAAGTTGTTTAACTTGTGGAATTGAATTCCTGTGCTCCACTTTCAAACTCATGTTCCTAAAAGTAAGCTGTAATATGCTGGCTAATGAGAGTGGATGCATTGATCTTTTATAATGTGAGTAAACCTTAGACATTATTTATTTATATTGAAACTGACATGCAATATTATATATCTATATCGATTCCTAATTAAAAATTGATATCTAATATACATTTCTTTGTATATCAGAGTGTAAGTTGAATTTGTTTTGAATATTCATGTTATCTTGATAAAATGAAAAAAAAAAAACACTAGAGAGTTTTATAATTTTATAATATTGAAAAATAAAAAATTAATTATAATATTGTCATATTAATGAATTAGTTATACGTAAGTAATTTATATTAATTCAATTAATAAATTAATAAAAAATTAATCAAATAAAATTTAATTGATAAATTAATAAAAAAATTTGATAATTGAGCAATCATAGATTCTAAAGATGTTTTAAGTCTAAATGATATAAATTAAATAATTACAAAAGTATGTTAGTTACTTAACTAAAAATTGACTTCAGATATGATACTGAATTTAGACATTGGTTATGTAATAAAATTTAACATTATAATTTTTCTCATATTTATAAAAATATTACTATATCTATATATATATTTTGATTTATCTTTTATTCACATCTTTTTAAAACGATAGTATTTTTGTATTTTGTAACAGTATATGTTTTTTTAATTAGTTGACATCTTGTACAGAAAAAAGCATATAGATGATCGGTGGACATAGTGCCACGTAAGCGGAATTTAATATCCCAATTTTTAACTGGGTCATGGAACTCGCTTGGGATTGGGAGTTTACATGTTACACAGACCCGCGTACACACTAGGCTTCGCGAACGCCGAATCCACTTCGTAAGTTATCTAGTCCATTCCATCAGAGTATCTACAAACTTCCGTGGCAACAAAAATCCTCCTATTCCCCCTCCCCACTGTAGGACCCAAAAAAGCAAAAATAATAATAAACAAAACAAAACAAAACGAAGGGAACAAAAAGCCATCACAATTACACATCGCTGTTATTGAAAAAGAAAACATATAATTTACTTGCAAGTAGATATCTCAATAATGGAGCATTAGCTCTGAATTTAAATTTCATGATGTGGATGATGGGAAGAGATAATTCATGTTGAACTTGTACCTCAAAGAAAACTTTGTCCACCTATTGGTCCATCTGGCATAAATAACTAAGTTAGTCCATAAGTTATTTGAAGTAATCTATCAATTTTTTTATTTAATAAGTTAATTCTATAAATGTTTTTAATTAATTTTTAATTTATTGATCAAATTAATAAGTCATAATCGAGCTTATTGTGTATTAATTAAAAGAAATACATGATAGATGCACACTCATATTTGAAGCTAAAAGTAGAATCTTTTACCATAAATTAAGAAGCATACAATAAGGCAATTAACTAAGAAAAAACAAAGAATGAAATGGACACACAAGGATCACGGCTTATTAATGTATGTTTTAAACTTTTCCATTCTTTGATTTTCGTTTCTTTGTCTATTAAAGCCAATTATTTTGGTCAAAGAATCTGATGCCACTTATAGTGACCTACTTCATGGCTCTCGCGATGTATTTGAACCTTTGAAGGAGAGACAGATTAACTCATGTGGTCAAAATGGCTGGTTTAAGGATATTCCCTCTTCCACCAAAATTAGTGATTGAAACAAGCGTAGAGATGTAAGCAACTTATTTAGCATTAACTTTTTCAGTATAACAACCGTCTTTTCATTTGGGGTTATATATTGTTCAAAAGGAAAAGAAAAATTATACAGCATTAATGGGTCCAAATAGGTCAGTGCCTTTAAAATCGGCCATAAACCAAAACAGGCCACAAACAAAGGAAGGATCATAAAAACAGTATTAAATGTAATTACGAAAAATTATATTTATATTAAGAAGGCCCCACCAATTTCATTATACGTATGATACTGTCATGTCAGATCGCGTCATCCTAATAAAATAGGAAGATTCATAAGTTGCTTTTATCATTCATATCAATACGAGAGGTACATGAATGAATAAATTCATAGAAAAAGACCAACAGCAACATGTCATAGATCTATCTATAAACATATCAGGATACGGTCCGGAGAGGAGGTCGTACTTACTGGCAGACGGCACGGCGATGAGTTTTGTAGTAGGCTTTCATTCTCATGTACAAATAGCTTCTGGAACGGAAGCAACCTCACGTGGGCTCCCTGCAGATTCCCTCTTAAATCATTCATGCATGCATTTTGAAGCTAGCTTGCCTTCTTCTCCTGCTTTTGATCCAACCTTCGACATGCTGTCTAGCTAGTGGCCATTTGATCTTCTTCACCTAGGGCAGCGGGTTAATTAATTCATAAAGCTGAATACATATATATTTTATGTTGGAGGGGGACTATATATATTTGATGAATGTGGACTACTTTTATACTCATCATATTATACAATCTATGCACTATAGAGTGTCGCTTCCACATGCTAAGGATAAGAGAAATATTTGCATATTTTCATCCTAATATGTATATTTATTTTTATTTAATAAAAAAATAAATTATCATATTTATTATATATACACATATATTAGATATAAAATTTATATATATATATATATTAAAAATTATAATTAATTTTTGGTCCACTCTCGTTAATCTCCATCACACTCCAATATCTTAATCAAACAATAATGAGCCATATCATCTGTATGCGCTCTAATTCCCAATCAACTTGTTACTTCTAACCTTATCCCCTCCAATGAAGCTCGACTCATCACACAACAAATTAAACTCTCTTACTTCCATGCAAATCTGGAACAACGAGAAAGTTATACATACATATCTATAGTGAGAGAACGTAACATACATATTATGTAACTCACAGTTTATAGCAGACCATGAACTTGCTACATTATATATAATGTCTATGGCAAACACCATATTTACCAACTTCAACGGTCCACCTTACCTCTGCCAATTTTTATATTCAATATTTGATGGTAGGGACCGCAGTCCACAACACACGGGCCACCCCACCCACTCATTAGTCGTGATCTGTTTCAACGAAGATGACAACCACTGACTGCCATTGCCAAAACTCACAAAGCCTCCCTGTACTAAGGAACGTAAATGCTCCTGCCACGTGTTCAAATGGGAACCTCATGTTTGATAATGAGGCAACTAAAGTTAACTTAACTCCCTCCAATGACCATGTCATGTCTATGGCCTATGGGGTCCACCTCCACCACCACCATTCCTATTTTCATTCCACGTCATCCTTGCTTTTCTTACTAACACAACACCACCTCCCATGGCCATCTCCATCTCCTGGCTTTAACTTTTGGATACGTCACGGTTCAATCCCACCGTTCCACGTCGGTCCAAGTCTCTGTGACGTCACATTATTTTCAACCATCAACCCCCCATGTGACGGCCTCCACACTGTGCCACGCGTGGTCAGTGTTGGTGAGTTCACTCGCGCAATTCTTTACCCTCCAATCATTCATTCGTGACTTTGGACGGGGAATCTCTTGAGATTTGTTTGTTGTCAAGTATACATCACCCAAAGTTGATGTGCTCGACCCATAATGGATTCATCATTCATTGGATTATAATCCTTCTCCGATATAAGATTCGTCTTTTGTATACACTTATTGGATCTCTCATTACATTATATATAACTGGTTAAACATTATTTATATTTTTCAAAGTATATAAAATAATAATAATTTTTTTTGAGTTATTAACTCCTTACAACATCAATTGTTTAAGAACTTCATATGAGTGATTAATACCTTTATTTTTCTTAAAAATCATGAATAGGGTTATTAATTTATTATTTTTTAGTTAAATGAAATGCTTCATAAAAATAGGAATTATTGAACTTTAAGTAGATGAATGGGAACATGAATTTAATCTATTAAAATTGTCTTCTCAATATTTAAAAAAAAAAAGGAATAAAAAATTAGCATATGCCTTTTTATATAAATATATTTTATCATAATTAGTCATTTAAAAGATAAGCGACATTTTCATTTTACAACTACTTGTTAATATGTTATTGATAAAAGATTTGTAAGATTTTAAAATAAAATTTGAGATCTAAAAAAAATATGGCACAACATTCAAGTTGAGTATTGTCAGAGTCACAATATTTAAGTGTCTTTGTGTTTGTAATTTCACATATTCAAGTTATATATCATCAACATTAACACTCTTCGGACTTGGATTATTAGAAGAAAGGCAACTTCAATCAGACATTGTATGCGCGTGGGGTAGCCTGGGTGATAGGAGAGGAGGAAACACAGTAGTATGTGACGTTAGCGGCCATCAAAGCCGGGCCTCCTTGCAAATGCTTTCGTTTATATAACTCTGCTCCACAACACCACTTGCCTTCTCACTTGGCTTCACAGTTCTTCCGCAGTTGACATTGAAATCCCTCCTCAGATGCAAGGCCTGCGCCACTCCTCAAAAGACGTCGTCCACCTCAACTTAACGGCATCCTCCTCCGCCACCATCTCCATCTCCATGTCCTCCTCCTTCTCTTTAGACCTGGACAAATCCGCCGAGACCCGAATTCAACGCCTAATCTCGGAGCACCCGGTTATCATCTTCGGCCGATCCTCATGCTACATGTGCCACGTCATCAAGAAGCTCCTCGCCACCATCGGCGTCCATCCCACAGTTATTGAGTTAGACGACCACGAGATTTCCGCCCTCCCAGTCTCCTCCGATGACGACGGCCAAACCCCCGGAAATCGGGTCCCCGCAGTCTTCATCGGGGGATCCTACGTCGGCGGACTAGAGTCCCTTGTGGCCCTGCACTTGAGCGGCCACCTTGTCCCCAAGCTCGTCGAAATTGGTGCTCTCTGGGTATGATCCGCATCCGCAGTCATCTTTATAACATTAGAAATGAAGTTATATAATGAATGAACTAATTGTATAATTTGGTTGTTATGAAATCTGAACAAGCATCTAGGAGTTGTTTGTTACTGTGTAATTGAGAAGAAGGAAGAGTATGACGGGATTTTGAAGGAATAAGGTTTGTTTAAAAAATTTATATCTACTTGTTTTTAAAGCTTGTTATATAATATATTTCAATTTCTTTTTGAGTCCTATTGCTCTTATATTTGAGGATTTAAATTTAAGATCCCCTCCTATAAATTATTTAAACTCCTTGATGCTAAATTGCAATCGATAATTTATTTATCTATATTACATTTGCATTCCATATCGGTTTATAATTCCACTTTCAAGCATTTTGTCATGAGTTTATTCAACTTAAATCATTTTACTTCTTGTTATTGTTTAACTTATATGATTTAGGCTCTCATGTGATGCTCTATATGAATTACATGGCAATCCTTCCACAGATTAAGTTGCCTTCAATTTTTTGTTGTTGTCATTTTATGTTAATTTTGAAGAGAAAGAATTTTACACTTTTTATAGAAAAAAAACATATGATTAAAATTTCATGTGAACCAAATTCTACTAATTGAAATAATGAGAGTATTCAAACAAATTTTTTTTATAAAGAAGCCAAAGTTATAAAAAAAACTATCAAAGAAAACCTCAGGTCCTCAGGCTGTGTGTGTGTGTGTGTGAGCGTGAGTGTAAGGCCTCAAGCCGTCAGGCAGAAACAAATGAGAAAAAAGGTTGCAAGAAATTTACAGGCTTTGGCAGAGGCAACACGTGTATGCTGTCTAGCAGTTGATTGATGTAGTCAACAGTGTCAGTGGATTGAGTGGCCTTTTGAATTTACTCGTAGGCATATTAAAACTTTGTCAGTTGGTGAATCATCTATGGTCTGACAAAGGTTCCTACAATTATTGCCAGAAAAGGGTTTAAATCTAAGACGGCACGGTTTTGTTGGTTTGTTTGGTCGGACTATTCATAACTTAGGTCACAACTTAGCAGAATGGTTCTTCAAGAGCCTACACCGTAAACCATCCTTCAAGTATAGTGCAATTTTGGAGTGATCTTGACTCTTAAAGTTATGATTTTGTATTTTTTTGAAAAAATTTCAATATATATTTATCAAATTTTAAAATATTTTTATTAAAATTCTTTATAAATTGTATTTCAGGCTGTCTAAAACTTTTCTTTTAACTTCGTTTTGATTTACTATACTTTTAAAACCATCAAAGTAATACTAATATTAATGAATAGTTGCATGAGTAGTTGAGAAAGAGAGGGGAATGTTTAGCCAATTAAGGAAAAGGACATATATATACATTTGAGATAGCTGATAATTAAGGGTAAACATGGAATGAGACTCAATCATTACCATTTATTTTCCTTTGATTTTGGAAGATGAATTCAATCATGCCATGGATCATTACGGCTACAACTACATCCACAATCCAACAAGTGAGTGAGTGCGATTACACTCACTTTTGTAAAAGAATTTGTCCTAAACCATAGAGTCAAACGTGGCTTTGATTTACAACATTGGCGGTGCTCTTTCTAGAATCTTTACGTCTTAAGGTAAGTGGAATCTCCTAGTCATTGTTTCCCACACAAGCACAATATGCAAGCCTTTATGTTGATTCTTGTACAACAGACTATGGGAATTAAACTAAATGGGTCAAAGCAAAGTGTCTATAGACCCCTCCAACTAATCTTTGGGCTTTGGTTCTTTATTATTCAGCCAACCACACTGCAGTATGTTCACTTGCTGTACTAGATGCAGTAAGATAGTCCACTGGTGGATGCTGCAACCGGTTATTGGAGGTAAAAGGCAGGGCAAATACCTTTTTAATAAACCACTTTAATTATGAAACATTATCAGAAAATCTTCACTCCCCTCAACCTATTTCTAGATTGAGCTCAAGAGATTGGTTTCTGGGATAATTAGAAAAGAAAAAAAAGAATAATTAAAGCCTTCATCATCTGCTTAGATCTAGAATCAAGCCCATGATGCTCATAAAAATGGAAGTAATCAGCAACTTTTAAACCTCCATTATCAATTTTTTCTTTTCCGTTTGTACCATAGTTATAGAATAAGCATTTTCTGGTTCCACCCCTGATTCTAGAACTCTTTCAGCACGCAAGCTCAGGACATTAAGCATTTTCCTTATTATAATTAGTTTGTGTAAATCTTAATTAAGAATTAGTTTTCAATTGAATTTTATTATTCTATTGTATGAACAATAATAAATGTAATTTTTTTAAAAAAAAAATAAACTAGTAGGAGAAAGAATGGAAAAAAAAAATACGGAGCAATTTTATTGTATAAAAATAAACATTGAACAAAATTTCTTAAAACTTAAGGCAAAATACTGTAATTACAAAATTAGACCTCAATTTTCCCAGCAGCACCATAGAATCCCCGTAACAGGAATGGTCTCGTTTCCATATTTACGAGTGGATAAATGCACAAATAGCACTTTTCAAATCATATTGAGAAGCAGAGATAGTAACTCCTCCTCAAGTCTTCCTTTCATTTCACTATATTTTTAGGTCCGTCCAATCATCATGATAAAAAAAAAAAAAAAATCAAAGGTCAAAGCCACACAAGGAAAGGTGGCAAATGAATGTAATATCACAAATGAACTATATGGCGATCATTTCTCATTTAAAACATCATCCTAATTCTCAGAAAAGTGTCTATATAGCAACTATACTCTGATTTCGGTATATAAGCCGGGTGTCAAAATGGAATGAATGACCAAAAGTTGGTGTTACAATCCACCCCAGTTCATGAATTTCTTGACCTCATCGTACAACACCAATATGGCTGCTGCCCCTGTGCTCCTAAACATGTTAGAAACTGCCCCACGGTAAAATGAAGTGACCCCCTCTGTCCTGTATACAGTCCTCCAGCAGTCTAGGGTACTGTGGTACACGGGCCGTTCCATACCAGACTGCATCATCATCCTCCTTCGAACTGTATCCAATGGATATGATATCAACCCAGCAGATGTCGTCACTGCCTGAGCTACAACCCAGCGTTTCCACAAGGCCAACTCAGGTTTTGACTCTTTTGACAGCACCTCTTTCATTGTATCAAAGCCTCCAAAGTAAAGGCCTCGGTGTACCACCATGCCCTGTAGAGAGGCAGGAAGGCCTCTGTAAATCCCTCTAATCCCATCTTTTTTTATTACAGTAGTCAAGAAATGGTAGATGCCTCTGAATTGCCGCACTTCTGTTGATCCAATGTCAGCGGCGAGGCGGGTGTGTGCAATATCAAGAGGGTATACCAAGACAAGTGTTGTGCAGCCAGCTGCAGCCCCAGCAATAAAATTAGCTGATGCACCAGAGAAAAGATTATTCTCATAATAGTTTCCACTTCTTAACACGTTTCTGTAAAGATCCTGTCAAAAGAAAATGATCTGTCAACACTATGCCTTAACTGTAACAGGACAAACATTGTTTACAAACGAAAAATCAATGTCTTATTTCTGGAAAAACCATCTGGATCTTTTATCAAGTTGAATAAGCATAAATTGTTAGGTTGTGTCAGAGCCACACTTACATACCATAATTTCTTATCAAGAAAACCAAATTCTACTAAAAGAATGTTGGCTGGCTATAATCATAGTCTGAGCCATGCATGCTTAAAAAAGGTATAAAAGAATGAAAGGGGAAAAAGGAAGGAGTAAAACATAGACAAACAGAACAAACGTTCAAAGCTAGTTAAAATCGTTCCATGGTTACTTGTGTCTAACCCAGGTGCTAATGTCTGATAGATCGGTTTGGGATTTCTTGCACTTAATTAAACTCCACTAAATCATTCAAGTCATCCCTTGGGCATCAAAAAACTTTTATAAAGCCCACATAATTGGAAAATTTTATCATTCTGCATCTTCAGTACATAAAAAGACAAACCAAAAGGCCCAATTTCATGGTCACATTTCACAAACTTCCATACAGAATTATTAATCACGTTTTTACTAATGCATCATTTTGGATTTGAATAGCCACATTACTTTGATTATTCTTCTTTCTCCTTTTCAGGAGATGAAAATGCCACTGTCATCCTCACTTCTCTTTCTGTGATAATTTTTTTTAATTTATTTGTTTTTAACATATGAGCAACCCAAGTTATTTTCCTTGCCAAAGGGCATTCTTAACGTTACTCTCTCAATACTATGGTAAAATTTCTGTAATATTATCCCTACTCCTAATAGCAGATGTGATGGGAATCAACCAAGCTGGAACCCGAATGAAGAGGCACTCCAAGGGCTTGGTGGGCCATTGACAAGGGCATGGGCTAAGAGA
>JANHAO010010627.1:0-17537 GCA_026873985.1 Saraca asoca
TTTCCTCCCTTGTGTGGACGGCATATGATGCTTCCAAAGTCAGCTTCCACTTCACGCACTCATCTTTCTCCATTTTGGTGTGACCAAAAAGAAAGAAACAATAGGAAGCTTCTTTGGTCTTCCATGGCCGAAGGTGGAGGAGGGAGAAGAAGGCCGGAAATGTTCCGGATCTTGGCTCCATTCAGTCCCAATCAAGCTCCTCAACTGTCTAGCATATGGAGAGGAAGCTTTTGAGGCCATTTGGAGGATTTTTCTGATGTGAAGATCCACACACTTTCGTTGCAAAAGAGCTGGACTAAAGGTTAGTTAGCTCCACTTTCACCTTAGATTTTCTTTGAGAAATTTTGGGATCTTAAACTAGTGGATCGTTGGGTGTTTTGCTCAGCCAAAGGGGAGAAATTTTTTTGAAGTTTCAGACCCTTTGTTGTCCCCTTGGCCGAACAACTCCCTTCAGGAACAGTCTGCAAGAAGTATCGTGTAGGCCCTATCAACAGAAAGCAATCTATAGAAATCAGCCAGTAGCCTGCAGAAGTCATTTTGCAGTAGTTTAGGCTGTCTTATACATTTATTTCGATGTAACAAAAATATAAATTGTATAATTATATTTATAACCTCTCAACCTCTATAAATAAGAGGAGGGAGATCACTGTAAACTAAGCGAAAACATATACCGAAATTCTGTAGAAATTTTCTCAGAATTAATAAAAGTTATCATGATTGTAGGGATCGATGTTGTCCAATTTTAGTCATATCACATTAAAAACCCTCTTGTGCTATTGCCGTTCTTCCTCTTCGTCCTCTCCATTTCTTCTTGTATTTAACCAGAATATAGTTTAAGTCTTTAGAACTTTTTTAGTTGGCTGAATTCGGGACTGAACCGAAATCCATCGTCAATAATTATCTTAGTAAGTATAGCCACGCAAAGTGTCAATATTATCTAAATAAAAATCTCAAATATGCACCAAAGGGTTTTTTTTTTCAAATAATAATAGGCCATTCATATAATATAGAAGTCTCTGAAAATGAGAGAAGAGACATCCTAATAAATTTTTAGAGAAAATTGACACATAACCTCCTGTTTTAATATCATGAATGGGGATTCGGATTCCCTCAATTTCTTTGAGAAATTCACACTATGAATTTCTAAAAGAAATAGATACATCAAATTATATAAGGGTTTATAATTTTTATATAAAAATTCACAATTTAAATACATAAAATTTCACGTGTATTTATTTTTTAGAAATTAACATTATTAATTTTTTTAAAAATTGAAGAAATTCAAATCTCGTGTGCCACATGCAATTTTAAAGAAGAGTGTTTTGTTTGTCAAACATGAAAAAAAAAAGCTTCAATAACTAACTTAGTTTTTTGTTCACTAAAATATTTGGTGTGTGTCTATATATAGATATATATGTATATATTCAGTCAGGATGATAACGAATATGGAGGACTAGGACTAATCTTATGCTTGAACAGAATTAAAATAATATAAAGCCAAAAAGGTTGTTTTACAATATTGGTAGGGTAGGGCCGGGTAATGATATTAAACATAAACCCGTGTGATGGGTTTTGGGGGTCCGGATAAGATTTTTGCCAGCTCCAAATCCAACACCACCACGCTTTGCCCTCAAAAAGCACAAAAGTGCACCATTTTTTCTTCTTCTTATATAGTCTGGCAAAATATACAAAATTACCAAAAACTAATTAATTAACTTCTCTGTTGTGTTTTTTATAATAATATCAGTGACAAATCATTTAATATACATACAACATTCGAAATTCAAATCAAGACACTAAAAAGAAAACTTTCATGACAAAATCAGATACCACTACACCACTAAATAAGTTAACTATTGTGTTTTGAAAAGAATGGCAACTTGACTGATCTTTAATGGTATAATAATATTTAATATTATCTTTAAAACTTTACTTTTTTAATATTTTATGTTAAAAATGAAACGTTATCTATGTGTTAAGCGAATTATCACATTTATAATTTTTTTTTTCAAGTTTCCCATGTCCTTTTTCAGAATATATATAGTCCCTTTTCTATTCCGTGGCCCCAAATTTCTGTATTTTGATAGGTAATATTATCCATATCATGCAGCAATATTATCCATATCATGGATGGTAACCTTCATGTATTGGGGAATTAATTCAGTACGTGGATGAAGGGACCATACAGTTGCGAGAACCAATTATTTTTCTTTAATCTAATTAGCATATATATTCTGTTTAGTACTTATAAAAAGACATATATGTGGTCCTGATGAAGAACGTGGTCACAAATTTTTTAAAAGGACGATTTTAGGATTTTGATTCTTTTTTAATTTCTCTCTGATCATGTTATTTTTTGTGAGTTCTATTGTACACCAAAAAAGGATTCTTAATTTCATTACTTATATAGATGGATTTCGTTCCTTTCCTTTTTTTGGTTATTTTGTTGTCATATTGGAGAAAGAATATCTCTCTTCAATATGATAGAGGCATAATAAAAAAAAAATCAAAATTTCATAAAAATTCTATTCTTATATATTTTCAATATAATGTAATAAAAATATGAAAAAAAAAGAAGGAAAAGATTCAAATTCATGATTATATATGTGCTGAAAGCAGGAATCTGACTTTCTCTATCATTGGGGTCCCCATATTTTCCCATCCACTAAAATAATCCAAAACCTAGAGGGCCGAAATAGACCCCTCCCCTCTCAATAATTCATCAACTTAAATGGCTACATTGTCACAAGCCATTACACAAACAGTTTCCCTGCACATTGGGAATGCACAATTACCTTTTGGAGCATCGATCATTTATGAGTCTTTCTTATTACTTCCTAATGATATTTCTGCTATGCATACTTTATGTATTAAAGTTTATTTCTTTGAATTTACATAAAATAATATTATTGATATATCAACTTTTAAAGACCATACTTTAAGTATTTTTATTCATGTTTACAAAATATATATGAATATTTTTTATTTTTGTTAATTCATGCATATAAATAATGAAAGATAACCTAAAATTTTGGTTATAAGTTTTTAGGAAGAAAGGACTTATTATAGTATATTGTTTTGAAAATTTTGAGTGTCAAACTCCCTTAATCCCTAGAAGGTGGCCACTGCATATAAATGATATCACAAACTCTTCATAATTTGACCAAAATCATTACCTATCAACAGAAGCATGAAACATTTAGTTAAGTGTCGGTTTTGGTCATATGAAACAACATATGGAAAAATTTTATTTTAGACCAATCAAAATTAAGAATGAGATCATTGTAAATGTAAATGTGCACAAAATAACATAAAATACTATATATGTTTTTTGCCGCCTTTATTGCCATACTTTTTTCCTCTAATAAGTGGGGATTGTTTTCTCTCTTCATGAGAATAATTGTGATTTTTTTAACTGATAAATTTGATTACCCTAATTTAAATGAGACAATTTAAAACTCTCTCTATTAAAATATTTATGAGGAATGTTAAAAAAAAAAAAACAATTGAAACTAAAAGAAAAAAGTCAAACTCTTAAACAAAATAAAATGCAAATTTGATCTGTTAACTTTATCATTGATTTCATGCTTATTTTCTATTAAGTTTTTTAAGCAAATTAATTTACTTCCTAATTTTTATAAAACATGTAATTTCACTTAAATTACTAATTTTATTTGTTACTAATTTATCATTGATTCCCTCATTTCATATTAATACGGAAGAACAATGAATCGATTGCTTAAATAAATGTCCTCAAATCCACTTTAAATTAATCACTTGCAAGTGATATCGGATATTAATTATTGCTTCATTGTATCAATTTCTCAATTATCTGCTTAATTGACAAACCCTATAGTATGCAAAAAGCTTAGTAGGGTTAAAAGAAAATCAATTATTTAACAAATATATTAAAATGGAACAAAGTGTTATTGTATATAAAGAAGATATGAGGAAATGATAATTTAAGAAATGGCCCAAAAGCATCTGCTGTTATATGTGGAGAAGAACATTTTGTCTTTCATGCGTAGGATTTGTGGTTGGAAGAACTTTGGACGTTCTATGTATAATAATAATGATAATATATATATATATATATATGTTTGATATATCCGTATATAAATTTATATTATTAAATCTAGTCTAGTCTAGTATCTAGTATAATATTAAAAGAGACATTACATAGTGGCACCATGACCACCGTTACTGTAGAAAACGCGAAGTCTATATGTGTAGGCCCCTTGATGGAGAAACAGTGACAAAGTCAGAGGGATTACATAAGGTTAGTTGTGAATATTTAAGCCATTTTTATCAATTGGAAATGTTTATATACTAATTTAATATAATTTTCTACAACCATTAAGTCAACTAATACACACAAGAATTTTCCACCGTTGAATCATTAATTCACACTTCTTTTTTTGGGTGAATAATTTATAACTTCATTCTTAATTTCGACTTTAGTTTTCCAGAATTCCCTTAATTAAACATTCTTCTTTCTTGAGTTGAACTTTTCCCTTATTGTTTTACATTACATCTCAATTAAGAATTAACTTATGAATTGCCATCCCATAACCGAGAGTGTAATATGATATAAGGTTGAATACAAAACGAGAATACTCAATTGAGGACATTTCAGAAATTAATTAAGATTCATTAAAATTAATTATATATATATATATATAAAAACTACTTAGTCCCACCACTCCATTAGGTGCATGGCTCTCACTATGTAATAATTGATAATTCAATACTAATGGATATCAGTTTATTTTGAGTTCAAATCTGGTGAAAGAATGCAAAAAGATTACTATTCCTATGAATTTGTTAGGTGGACAATAAATCAGTTTAGACTAATTCAGATAGGACATTACCGACAAAACTCAAAATTTTTTTATTGCTATATAAAAAGGATTTGATGATTTAATATTTTCAACCTACAACTCGTTGATATAGATTGATTCAACTGGTAAAGGAGATTCAGTAAAAACTTATGCAGCTTCTCATTGTTGCAGATTCAACTCCCCTAATGCTAGCAACTTATGTTGATGATCATTCTTTTCCAGAAACAATCTCAAATATCCAACAATGAGTGGTCTTTGCTTGCTCCTTGTATCTCTCTAATTTATCACTAAAAAATTTAGTAAAAAGAGATTATCGATATTTTGACTAATAATACTGAAGTAATTTATTTATATTATCATTTTTTAAATAATAATAATAATAAAAAACACCCCACAACCCTGAACCCCACCAATTTAGAAAGTTAGCTGTACAATTTGCCACTAAGGGGTCCAATATTGACACCAAGGTAACATAACGATGCTCAACATACATCATGTTTGCTCAAAAGGAGTTAATTGAAAATTTGATATCCAGTTAGGTGAAACGTGATTATTATAATAGAATTCAATCAATTCAAGCAACGTTACTTAATATTGCATTACGTTGTATTAGAGGTGGAAAATTGATGATTTCAATAGATTTGGATTGAATGATTAACGAATAGTGGCTAATTGATTTGATTCGTTGATCCAGTCAATTTAAACAACGTAGCTTGTATTCAAACCTCAGAAATTCAAATTCTTACGTTTGTTTTTTGAAAAAGCAATAGACGACAAAGCCTCCCCGAGTGCTGTGTTTGAGGACTGGTCTGGTGTTTGTCACTAATCTGCCACATGATTCATGTATGCTTTCAGTTTTATGAATCTTCACATGACAGAGATTAGCCAAAATAGGATCTAAGGTCAGAACTCAGAACAACGAGACTCTAGCCTAGCTCCACTAGCGTGTTTGAGTTAGCAAGCTCTCACCGCCATCTAACTCGAACACAAACTCTTCATCAGAAGTGAAAACCAAGGCATAGTAATTTTTTTTTAAATAAATATTGTTTATACACCTGCAGCAAGCCTCGTACTGCTATTTTATGTTTAGTTCAATTAATTCATTTAAAATATTCTCTGATAAATATTTTTAAAATAATGTAAGATATATATCTACTGGATATGACTAATATATCCTTAAGTTAAGAAATTTGTAATTGTTTTAAGATAAAGTTTATTATCTTTAAGATAAATTTACTATCTTCTAATAATCAAATTATTCAAATATTTTGGTGATGAGCCGAGAATCATTATATAATACAAGGTTTGTATTCTCAATACTTTCTAAGATTTCATATAAAAAGAATCACTATTATTCTGAAGAGAGAATGTAGCAAATAGAAGCTCTCAAATAACTTGTATATGGAGCAGTTTCACTTTTTGATTTCTAACGTCAATAACTAAAGGTAATTCATTCTATCCCACTTTTATTACCATTTATGATTATTATCATTTAAGTTCTGCTATCATATTCTATCAGTTAAGTGAATTAAGAAGGAATGGAAATTATTAGTGAAATATACAAAACCAAATTTTAAGTGCATATTTGAATAATTTCTTATTTTAGGCACAAAATTTAGTTAATAATTTAAAAATGTTATCCTAATATATTGAAATTTTATATAATTTTAAAATTATTCTTGGTTATGATTTTAAAAATTCTATATTCTAGAGTTTTAAATATTGTGATATATATTATCTAATTACTATATAAAAAAAGAAATAATAGTAGTTATATTTATCTAGTAAAATCTTATTAAGATAGAAATAGTTATTAAAAGTGTTTAGTTAGGTAGTTGTTACTAAACAAATTCAATGAAAATTTTTGTTTAATTTGATATTTAATATTAACAAATCAAATAAATAAAATCTAATTTGAAATTTGAAATTTTTTTTAGTTAAACTAGTGTTGGAGTGACGTATTCAAATACGTAAGTGAAAATATCTTGTTGAACTTTTTATTTGTCTATATTATAAGAAAATCTTAATATATAGTTAACAAAATGATGTAGTTGAATTAATATATATTCTCTCAAGTCTTTTTAGGTATTTATTTTTCTTTTCCATAACTAGAAGAACAAAAGAGGAAGAACAACTGCATCAACACATGAGATGATGAGAACACGGACCATTGCAAGTCATTTCTTTTTCGTGCATGTGTTTCTTCTGACACAACCTAACCTGTGACATTCACTCTCTTCTTACAAATGACCGGACATTACACATATAATGAAATCTAGTTTAAACATATTTTCCTTATTCAGGAATCGTCTCAACTGTGCGCATGCACACATCGGTCATTTTCTGCAGAACTCTGAAGCCATTTTCATGCTAAAGAATATTAAGGGTTTCGAGGGCTGGATTCGTTGCACTTGATCGAGTAGACAGACTCACAGCCATGTACAAATAGTAGTATATGAAGCTTTAGCCATAAAGAAGCCATGAAAAGTGTGTATAGGACATTTTGTTCAAAGAATTGAGAATAGACTATTCCTTGTACTCTGTGTCGAGGAAAGCCAATTCAAGGACGAAACCCAGCTTGTGAGCGGCAATGAACCACGAGTTGCAAGTACTTCCTTCACAAACGATGTTCAATTTTTAAGACCACCTTGGAATCTTGTGTTTTGCTTACTTTTTCGTTGCTATATTTGTTACCATGCACCAATTGCTATAGTTCAATACGTCATTGTTGACGTTGGCACATGCTGGTGGACGGATGGAAAACTAGAGATCCAACCTCATCAATGCTAAACAAAGACCTTCCTCAAGTCAGTTTCCTACTCCGTCTCCAAGATATATGTGTGAGAGAATATGAATTATTGTACTTTTTATCATGAAATATTATTTCTCTTAAATATTAATTTTGGAAACGAGTTACTTAATACGCCTCTAGATTGTAAATCAATGTATCTTCTAAAAATAAACTATTATATCTTGGATGTAAATTGACATATCTTATTGACTAAATATATTATTTCTCAAACAGTCATATTACATTGTATTTTTTTATCCAACAGTCATATTTCTTCGTATTGGTTTTCCCCTGTAAATACAACCTTCTTCAAAAGTTTTTTAAAATATAACAAAACCAAAAACTCCCCTCCCTTCTCCCTCTCTTGCTTCCTTGTTGAGTTTTATATTTTCTTCTTGTATTTGCTACCTGCTTTGCTTGTAATTAAAGCAAAAGAGTTTGCTGAATGAGGGGTTATCACATCAAACCTTATACGGAGAGACAAAATAATCTTTATGGACAATGATACATCATGGCTTAACTCCACTTTAAACCATACTTACTAAACTTTGCAAGAAAACTAATTTGATTATCGAAATGTGTTTGGTGGATTCCTTTCGTCATATACGACTGATTTTATTGTCTATGTAGATTCTCTCGCGATTAATTCCCATTCCACCAATTAATCTTTTTTGAATGGAGAGTTTTAGCGTGTAATTCTTAAAGGAGTCAACAACCCTAATATATCGATCATGAAACCCTTCATGTTTCGATTCACCTTCTTTCCATCACGTTGAGCCATCAAAACATCAGTGTTTCCCAGTGGGAGAATAAAGATGAATAAGAAGCAAAAATGACATGAAATTCAGTGTGTTGTAGCTTACAAGCCCAAGGAGGTGGTAGAAGGCTAGTTTTAGAAAGATCTTCGGCTCAGTCCAATGTTCCAAATAAAGACCCATGACTACTTGAAGCCCAATTTGATTCAGACCAAACGAAAAGCCTGATATACAAAGATTTAACCCCGACCTCATGCAAAAACTAAAAGATAAAAAAATTCACATGAAAAGCGTGTAGTATAAAGTCCCTTTGTTTCGAGGAAAAATATAATAATTTTATTTATTTATATTTATAATTATAAAATATTAAGATAATATAATTAAAATTATTTTATTTATTCAATATTATATATAAAAAATATTGTAAACAACAACATTAATTATTTAAAGAGAAAGTTATTTTTCCTATTGCCATAACAAAATGTATTGTTTTGTTAATTATAAAATATATAATTAACATAATTTTTTTTATTTATAGACAAATAAATAAGACTTCCTTATAAAAAAATACTTTTTAACAAAATAAACAGAGATTGATCCACCCACTTCTAAAAATGAATGTAAATTCATATTTTTACACGTGAAATTTTGATATTAATTTCCATTCTATGGTAAAAATTAAAAAAAAAAAGTCTAAATAAAGTCGACTTAACTTGAAGGGGAGGAATAAGTAGAATTCATCGGCCGGCTGCTGGTTGGACCATTTCTGCTCAAAAGAACGAAACTTCCAAGGACATATAAATCCATAAAAAAAAATAAAATCCTGACATGCATCTTTATTATATTCCTGAATAGAAAAATCAAGACGTTTATTATAAAATCTCTCCCCAAGAACACGAAAATTTGAGAGTCCGGCAGAAGAAAGAGTTTGAGAAGAGAATGGACGAATGCGAATGCAGGCCATTAGGGTTCCTCGTCGGATTGCCTTTTGCTTTGATTGCATTAGTTTTGTCCCTTTTGGGTGCACTTGTTTGGTCTCTCGGGTATTTCCTTTTCATTCTTCAATTATTATTTTTTTAAATAATTTTTAGTGTTCTTAGTGTTCCTTATCTGGGTTCATCATCTTTCTTTCTGCATTTATCAGATTCTTATATTTATAGTCCTTTTATTAGAATTAGGGTTTTTAAAATTTCTATATACACAAGTTTTGATCTTTTGTTTTTAAATTAAGCATGTACTTGCGGTTAACAAGTTTGTTCATTGATTATGCTAATTTTAGCAGTGGTTTTTCTAATTATTATTAATGGTGGTAATTAATTAATTAATGCAGGTCAATATTGAGCTGCTTGTGCCCTTGTTGCATATGCTTTGCTGGACTGGCTAATATGGCAGTGAGTCTTGTGAAGCTTCCAGTTAAAGTCCTTAGATGGTTCATAAAACAGATTCCTTGTTAGACTCTTTTCATTCTTTATTATGTAAACTGAACTACTTATTATTTGATCATTTTCTTTATTTATTGACTCTGTTATATTTTGATTTGCATGGAAATCATTGACTTATTATTATGCCAATGTTGGTCGAAATGTTAAAGCCATTTTATTATAGTTACATTTAAAATAATTTATCCAATATATATTAATTTAAAATCAAAAGCTGGGTGGACTCGTTAAACAAAATCAAGAATTGTTCAATTTGTAGTAAAATATATTTACATACACACACTAGAATATTTAATATGTTGTTTTTATGTATCCAGAAAACAATAAAAGGTTGCATCTTCTCCAAAAGTCCCGTCGCATCCATTTCTAGATGCAGACTCTGAAATTAAACACCCAATGTTTCATAGGTTGCACTCATCTGCAAAGCTGCAATTTTTTTTTTTTTACCTTCAACAGATTCTAAGATTTGTTCAAATTATTGGACTATTAGTGCTAAATCAAAATATTCTAATTAATTATCTATCAAGTTATGTATTAAAGTGTGTGAGATTAAATTTGAGTTATTATCCTATCAAGTCATGTTTTTTATTTTTGACTTAATCGAAAGCTCTACTAAACTCGAATTGGAACTCAAACAAATTTTACTCCAAACTCAACCAGAATGGACTTGAATTCACTCCTATTTGTGACCAATCCTGAAACATTTGTTGTTGGAACATACAAATTGATGTAACTTATATAAATTATGAATTTGTATTTCATGCATTCTCGGTAACGACGCACAAAATTTTATCATATGTTTTATATTTAAGTATTCTTAAAAGATGATTTAATTATTTTTTTTATTTTATTATTTCTTTGAATAACTAATTTCACACATCCAATTATTTTTATGTTTTCTAATCATTTCTCTTTTCTTAATGTCTAAATTATTTTTTAAATTTATCCTTTTTTGAAAATTTGAAAGTTTATTGTATAAATAAACTATAAATTATATATATATTTAATTTATTACTTATAAAAAAATCTGCAACTGTCCTTTTTTTTTTAAAAAAAAATGCTAACGTTCAAATTTTTTTTATCATTTTGAATTTCTAAATTTTTTTAATAAACTATAAATCATTTTAAACAAAATTTACTACTTATAAAAAATATTCAACGTACCAATTTTTTTAAAGAAGGTTACTGTGCAATATTTTTAATTTATCCTTTTAGGGTGTGTTTGGAGAACATGATAATATAGTATAGGATAAAATAAGTAAACATGATAGTATATGATAGGAAATGAAAGGATAAAATATAATATTATTGAGTTTTAGATATACAATTGTATAAATAGTTTGATTATATAAACTTATATCATTATTTGTTTGTTATTAGACATGTATATAACATGACGGTATTAAAAAATTTTATTTAAATAAAATTGTCTTTATTCTTAAAAATAATTATTTATGTTATAATTATTTTGTATTATTTGACAATTATAAATTTTTTAACATTTTTAATGAAATTATCAAATAATAAATTAAATCAATACTTTGTTTATATTTCTTAATATTTTTCTCTTCAATCAACCATGATAAGAGGAGAATAAGAAGTCCAACTAAAAGTAATTGATTTAATTACACAATGTAAAAAAGTGGGAATGATAAATATAGATTAAAGATAAAGTAGGAATGATAAATTTTACATAAATGAATTATGATGGTAGCATACTTCAGTTGACAAAGTCAATGTCATGGTTGTTCAAAGTCAAGTGATATAAACATAACTCAAGAGTAAAGTGAGAATTGAAACTTGTTGTGGGTATTTTTGGAGCAGTGCAAAATGGGTTAGCAAAAGCCTAACAGGAGACAAGTCCAACCAGAAAAGGCCCAAATCATCAAAAAATCGAGATCGCTCAACAAAGGCATCAGATTACCAACTGCAAGCTTAGATTATAGGACAAGGTCAAAAGCAATTGCCCAAGCTCTATAAGGATGAGTTTTAGCTCACTGGTCGAAGCATGCTACCTCAGCCATCTTCCAGGAGACTCATTTTGGTTGGACCCAAAAACGGGACCAACTTGCATAACCAGTAAGCAAGTCACCTAATGCGAGCTCAGCAGTCTCAAGCATGGGTACGAAACACCGAAGTCTAGTTAGTAGCCAGAAGTACATAATTCCAACTGACAGATCAGCCCCCAAGATCGACAGATTAGCCCCCAACAAATTGATAGTGAATTGCCTTGCATTTACTACCCGATATAGCAAAAAAGATAGTTTTACAAATTGTTAAATTACTCTTGTAACCTTCTACTTCTATAAATAGGGGGAAAAATCATTATAGGAAGTGTGAAAAAATACATACAGAAACTCTACCAAAATAATGAAAGAACACATGTGCTGAACTTTTTCTATTGATCGGATTTCACTGTTAACATTTTGGCAGTAGGCCTAAACTTCACTCTCTCTTTTTGATTTACTGTACAACTGCAATGGCAAGAGAAAGAACCATCAGAAGCACTTATGCTACTGCTGGTCATGTCAAGCAATAATGGGAAAAGTTACTAGTTGGGGGCTCCACCCTCCTCACGGTAAGTGCCTCTGCTGCCCCTACAATAGGTATTGCTGCTAGCATGGCACCATTGACCCCTCATCAACCTACTGCTTTCGAGACTAATAGAGTTAAAGCATGACACTAACGTTAGGAGGCACTTGAAAACACAGTGAGAGAACTGGCTGATGTGGTTAGGGCTTTAGCTCAGGCACAAGCCCAGGGTGTGCGAGCAAAAGTCGAGGTCGCTACGTTTGGAGGAGAACTCCAGTAGCTAGGAGCTTAGCGAGAGAGGCTTGTTAGAGAAGAACATCAATGAGCTAGCTCTATTCACTCGTCCAATTCATGACTGAGGTCAGAGGTTCATCGAGCTTGTGAAGACGATGATGGAGACAATTAATGATGTGAAAGCTCGTGTCAAGAAAGAAATATAAATAGGACCAACCATGAACACAGATCAGATCGTTACTTAATGAGTCATGATCACAGCAAAAAGGCATAAAACCTTAGATTGCCATTCCCATGACCAGAAGGGCTCAAAGAGCCATCGATCCTCCAGCCCTCAATCTGGAGCACAGGACCCGATGATCAAAGAGCTGCTTTAGAGGGTGTGGCAACTAGAAAAATGACCTACAGCTCAGAGCTGTCAAGACAATTATGAGGAAAGGATGCCTTTCATCGAGAGATTAAGACAGAGCCTCTTCCTTGCAAGTTTAAGGTCCCAAACATCCTGCAGTACAATGGGGACAGTGACCCGTATAACTATTTGGACACGTTCAATGTCCAAATAGATCTCCAGACCACTAAGCCATTGGTAAAATGCCGCATTTTCCCTGCCACCCTTGGAGAAATACCTCAAATATGGCTCAAGAGTGCCCTACCTCGTAGCATTCACAGTTGGAAGGAATGTCAGAGGAGATTCCTTAACCAATATAAGGTGTTAAAAAGGTAGCTCACACCGTCTTGTCACCTCGCAATGGTCTTTCAGCAGAAAGATGAATCACTAAAAGACTATATCACATGGTTCAAGTGTGAAGTTAGCAATGTGGAAAATCCTTCGAATGAAAGCATCCTCACAGCGATCTCGATTGGACTTTATAAGGATGGGAAACTCTATAAGAATATATATAAGTCTCTAGGGAGGGACTTAGGTGAATTTTATGAGCGAGCAGCCAAGGAAATTAGGTGGGATGAGACTTTTGGCCTGAAGAAGCCCAACCAGAAGAATGAGGCAAGTGGCCCCAGCCAGGGCAAAAAGAAAAGCAGTAGCAAGAACAACAAAGAGGCTCAAAAGGATGGCTTTAATGGCTAGGACATAAAAAAGGCCAGGGGTGAGTGACCTCAACTCCAAGGTTGCCACGATAGCTATAGCATATTGTCGAATATTCCAGATAAGATCTTTGCAATAGAGAAGGATAAGGAGGACCCTAGGGAGCCTAGACCCATAAGGACTCCCCTAAGTGCAGGAATAGAAATAAGTTTTATGCCTATCACAATGAGGTCAGACACAATACTTTGGAGTGCTGGATGCTCAAGGATGCCATTGAGGATCTTATCAAGAGCAGGTCGCTTGAGGGACTACGTAGTGAGACCTTTCAGATAGTGACCTCTATGACCCCAACAACCAATGTAGCACCAGCATCAGCAGACTCCTGATCATGAAGAGGCACCCTCGACGAGGACTATATTCACCATCTATGGTGGCCTCACATTGCAGGCACTTTGAATAGGTCACACAACCGCTACGTGTGAGAAGTG
Organism: Saraca asoca; assembly: GCA_026873985.1. Classification (NCBI taxonomy): domain Eukaryota; kingdom Viridiplantae; phylum Streptophyta; class Magnoliopsida; order Fabales; family Fabaceae; genus Saraca; species Saraca asoca. Next base: position 14,123 of record JANHAO010010627.1, read on the forward strand.
AGCTACTCATGAGCCATGGAGAATGTGAAATACTCACCAAGAAAGTAAAGACGACCTTAGATAGCATTGCCTTTATAGAAGAAGATGCACGAGGGATACACTTTCCACACAATGACGTGTTAGTTATCCGAGCCAGAATAGGCAACACCAAGGTGAGGAGAATAATGATTGACACTAGCAGCTTAGTGAACATAATGTATAAAGGGTGCTTCGAGCAAATGGGATTGAGCACGAGCTAGTTGAAGCCTTCCCTTCAACCCTTTTATGGCTTTACAGGAGATGGAATAATACCAGTGGGGTAGATCAAGCTCTTAATTACTCTGGATGACTCGGATCGCCAAGCCACTATCCTGGTGGACTTTCTGATCATAGACTATCCCTCAGCATATAATGTGGTGCTCAAGCGGCTCATGATGAATGATCTAAACATGGTCACATTGACTATGATGCTTACCATTAGGTTCCCAATGCCCAATGTAGTCAGATGTGTGTGAGGAAAACATCACTTAGCCCGGTGTTGCTATAAGGATAAGGTTAAGCTCAAGATAAGAGGAAAGAATGTTAATGTGGTGTCTGGTGGAGAACCACGAGCTATGAGCACAATGGGGGTCAGCCATGACCTCGACCCCTGCAAGGTGGATACAAATCTAGTTATTGGCTTGGTAAAGGAGCTCGAGGATGTGTAGGTTAGTAAGATAAATGTTGAGAGATGCCTCAAGCTGGGGAAAAGCTTGCCTCTGGATGTGAAAATATAGCTAATTGAATTTTTTAAGGCAAATTTGGACGTCCTTGCCTAGAACCACGAAGATATGGTGGGAATCAACCCCAAGGTTATGTCATACAAGTTCAATATTGACCCTCTTTGCAAGCCGGTTCACCAAAAAAGAAGACCAATACTACTGAGTGTTATGTAGCTCTAAAAGAAGAGGTGGATAAACTCCTAGCTAACAAGTTTATTTGTGAAGCTTATTACCTGACTTGGGTAGCCAGCCTTGTACTTGTTAAGAAGAAGAATGGGAAATGGAGGACTTGCATCAATTTCATAGACCTTAATAAGGCATGTCCAAAGGACAGCTTCCCTTTGTCGAGAATTGATCAGCTCATGGATGCAATAGTAGGGCACCAACTCCTCAGCTTCATGGATACCTACTCAAGGTACAACCAAATCCCCATAAACCCATAAGTTGAGGAACACACCTCATTCATCACTGACCAAAGGCTGTATTGTTATAAGGTGATGCTCTTCAGGCTAAAGAATAGAGGGACAACCTATCAACGGTTGGTGAATATGATGTTCAAGGAGTAGATCGGTAGAACAATGGATGTATACATGGACAACATGCTGGTAAAGTTTAAGCAGGTCACCAACTATGTCCACGATCTGGGAGAGATGTTCCAAATTCTAAGAAGATATCAAATGAAGCTAAATCCACATAAATGTGTGTTTAGAGTAGCTTCGGGAAAATTCCACGAATTCATGATAAATTGTAGGGGAATTGAAGCAAATCCTAAGAAGATCAAAGCCCTCATTGACATGAAATCCTCTATTGGGGCTAAGGACATGCAAAGCTTAAACGGCCAGGTTATGACACTTAGCAGATTCATCTCTAAGGCCACAGATAAATGAGTTCCTTTCTTCGATGTCCTAAAAAAGGCAAAGAAGTTTGAATGGACGAAGCAATGTGAAGTCACCTTCTAGTAGCTCAAACAATACCTTGGATGAGCTCCTCTTTTGTCAAAACCGAAAGAGGGTGAGAAGCTAGTCATCTATCTGAGAGTGTCCCATTACACTCTTAGTACGGCTTTGATGCAAGAAGAAGGTGGAGCTTAGTTTCCCATTTATTACGTGAGCAAAAGGTTACTAGATGTTGAGACAAGGTACTTGCCTATGGAAAAACTCACCTACTGCTTGATAGTTGCATTAAGAAAGCTGTGACCCTATTTCCAGGCATATAGCATAGAAGTGCTCCCATAGTTTTCACTCAGACAAGTCTTGCAAAAGATGGATACTTCAAGTCATCTACTCAAATGGGTGATTGAGCTAGCTCAATTTGACATTGAATATAAGCCCAGACCGGTGATCAAAAGGCAAGCTCTAGTAGACTTTATTATAGAATTCACCGGGCCTATACAAAAGGAAGTAAAGACTTCAAAAGCTCCATGTTAGGAACTATAAGTTGATGGATCACCAAGCGACCAAAAGGCTAGGGCAAGAATGCTTCTCATTAGTCTAGAAGGGAATTAAATCCTCTACACATTGAGATTCAGTTTCCAAGCCATGAACAATGAAGCTGAGTATGAAGCATTATTAGCCGGGCTGCGACTGGCGAAAGAAATGTGAGCTGAAAGATTGAAAATTTTAGTGATTCACAGCTCATTGTCTGCCATGTACGGGGAGAATGCTAGACTAGAGGATAAAAAATGACCATCTACCTATGGAAAGTCTAGGAATTACTAAGCTCATTCTAGCAATATGAAGTCAATTAGATACCATGAGCTCAGAACGTGTATGCTGATACCTTTGCTCACCTAGCCACGACCATGGACGCTAACTTCCTGGGGGCGATCCCAGTAGAATTCTTCTTGCCCCTAAGTATAGAATAGAAGGATGCCCTGATGGTAGTTGTCGAGGCACTAGGTTCTTAGATGAGCCCAATTCTAGACTATTTACAAAATGACAAACTACCAGAAAATAAGCTTAAGGCATGACAATTGCGAGCTTGGGTAGCCAGATATTGCTGTTGGGTTTTGCTCGATGCCAAAGTCAGAAATTAAAATTTTTTCTAGAAATCAAACCAAGCAAAACACCCCAGATCTTGTTGGTTTATAGTGTTCTTACAATATAAATCCTAAATAGACAAGTCAACCAACCTATTTGGTCGAACTCAGCTGTGGATGATCACTAAAATTTGGTCCAATTGTCCCGCTTCCACTGGTTTGTGCATGCCGAAAAACGTCCAATATGGCCTTAACTCTTGAGGTCCTGATCCTAATCCACGTGCTAGCTAGAGAAGAAGATCAGATTTTGATTTCATAAACTGATTTGAGAACCATGATCGAAACCCTAGCAGAGCTTAGTTTCTGCCCTAATTTTCCTTTTCTTTCTTTTGCGTCAAAATGCAGCCGTAGCAAGGGAAATGGGCAAACTCAAACAACATGTTGTTTGGCTAGCAGTCTAAAGCCAAAAATGATGTGTCATTTTGCCCTACTAAAAAACTATTTTTTAGCCCTTATGATTTCAGCAAATTACAATTTAATTCCTAGGTATCCAATATATCCAAATTATGATCATAACTATTTTTCGTTATGCGTGTGACTCGATAGGCCCCTGAAATATTAGCAAAAGTCTAAAATGCCCTTCAAATCATTTAAAGGCATATAAAATTAATCTAATTAATTTTAATTAATAATTAAT
>JANHAO010010628.1:0-17536 GCA_026873985.1 Saraca asoca
GTCAAAAAGTACTTTTTCTTGAAGCAGAAAATTGGAGCTTAAAAAAAAGTACTTTTTTAACTTTTTTTTTGCTTTTATTTTTTTTAAAGTTTTTTTATTTCTTTTTATTTTGAAGAAAAGCAGCTTTTTTAAGAAAAAAGCCCATCCAAACGGGCCCTTAGAAGAAAATTTATAAGTTTTATCTAAGACTTGAATTATAAAGAAAAAGAAAAAAAAAGAAATAGAAAAAATTAAACATTCTCATAGTGACATTTCTAATATACTAAAAATGGTTTCGTCTGTTGCATGAATTTATATTATAATAAAATAAATTAAATATTATTTTAATAAAAAAATATTATTTTATTATTTTGTAATAATTTTTTAATAAAAGAATGTATATAAACTATCATTGTATTCTTATTTAATGTGATGGCTTAGGGTGAGTTTAAGATAATGCAATTTCTTATAAAAAATAAATAAAAACCTAATGCTTGTATTAGCTTAGTTTAATAATTAATATTATATAAATTTACATCTAAAAATAAATTTTTATAAACTATTTGTATAAATCTTATCAATTTAAATAAAAATATATAGTTATTTATGATTCATTTTTATGCAAGAAACATATATATTTTTATGCATGATTTTTGTAAAAAAAAAATCTATTTATATATATTATAGTAATTTTAATTTATAGTTATTGAATAATTTAAACTATAATTCATTTTTATATATTTTTCTTTTAATTCTCATTATATATTGAATCTAGTATTATATCATTCATTCACAATATGAATTTTCATGCATTAATAATATAAAAGAATTTTACATTACCATCACTCATCCATATGTTTACATATTATAAAAATGTGATAATATATTTTTACTCTTAGCAAACGTTCATAAAATTCGTAAATTTTTATTACCTACATATAAAAACTAAGTACATAATTGAATTTCACGTATAAATTGAGATTCTTATTTAATATTTTTCTCAAATTTATAATAATATTTTTTAAATATCATCACATTAGTAATTCATATTTTTAAAATTTAATAATAAATTAATTAATTCTCATGTAAAAGCATTTATATCAAAGAATGATTGAGATATTAATATTTAATTTATATACAGAAGTTGAGGTGCATGATTGAATTTCATATAGAAATTGAAATTTTTATCAATTGTTTTCTTTCACATTTATATCTTTTTGAAAATGATGATATTTATTATTGTCATATTATATTATTTGAAATATAAGAAATTCATTTATAATCCAATTTTTAAATTAGACCATATTTAATATTAAACCAATTGGTTTTTATATAGAGTATCAACCATAAAAAAATGATTGATATATTAATTGTTATATCTCAAAATAAATCATTAACAAAAAATTGTTCTTAATGACAATAATTGAGAAATAAAATAAATAGCTTACTAAATTTTTATACTTGTCAATTAAAACATATTAAATTATAATATTCTAAAATGCAAATAACCCCTTAAATTTTAAGTGATATGCAATTTATCTCTAAATGATTTTAAACTTAACTATACACCTATCAACTTTCTTTCATGTTCATCTATGATCAAGAAAAATGTTGATTCATGATCAATAGACATATTGTTCCTTTAAGAGACATGCTGATCTAAATTTTGTTTATAAATATGACTAAATCTGTTAAAGAAAGAGTTAATGAATGTGAGTGAATGGAAAGGGAGAAAGGGTTTATCTTCCATCATTCCTTTATTTTTCAAAATCACTCAAAAAGAGTTCTTGAAGGAGAAATTATCAAATTGTTGGTTGTTCAATATTGCTTATACAAATTCTAGGAATGTTTTATCATTAACCCTACTGTAAATAGTGGGTCAAATTCGTTTAAAGAACAATATTCTCTAAAACATATTTGAAACACACCATATTTTTCTATTTTAAATCATTTTATTCAATAATCTTGAGCCTTTTTTTTTTCTTCATCTTCTTGTTTGCACAAAATATTTTGATTAAAAGTGGGATCCAAAATCCTCCTTTTACTTGCTGGCCTAACAATTAGAACCTTTATAGCTACAATACCAATTCATTTAAAGGACAATGTTCTTTTAGACATATTTTTATTAACAGGGATCTGAAGTCCTTCTTTGACTTGCTGTTAAAACCCTTTTGTGGCTGCAACACCAACTTGTGTATGCAATTTATATTGCTAGATGCATATATTTCCTTGCCTAGTTTTTTTGGCTGCTTTATATTGTTCGGAGAGAATGTTTTCAGAAAATTAAGGCCTAGGAGCACAATCTGAAGGTCTAGAACGGTTTTGCCACTATATGAAGGGCATTTGACATAACCAAAATAAAGTCAACCGCAGAGCCAGAATTTTATCTTAGGAAATTGAGTGTTAAACGAACAAAACTTGTTTCGATATATATTGAAAAATTTCTGATTATTTGTTTCTTATAAAAAATTATAATTAAAATTTATAAAAATAATTATTTCAATAAAATTTTTAGTACGTATATATGTTTTTTTTAGACATGTATAAAAGTTTTATTGTGAAAAACTTAAGATAATAAAATCAAAGGTGTAATTGTGTCATGCATGCAATGTAAAAAGTGCAAGTAATATTTTTCTAAAAGATTAGAGTTAGAAGTTAGAAAACATTTTGTGAGCCATGCAAGCTTTTTGTTTCAACTAAATATATGCGTTTCTAACATACAATACAATAAAAAAAAAGGTTCTTATCATATAAGAAAAGTGCAAGTAATATTTTTCTTAAAAAAAAAAAAGAGCCAGAAGTTAGAAAAATATTTTGTGTGCCATACAAATTTTTTGTTTCAACTAAATACATGTTTTTCTAAGATAGAATACAATTCTTATATTGTCAAAAAAGGTAAAGACAAGAAAAATAAAGTATAAAATATTAATACATTTTAATTATATAATAATTTTAGATTTTACACTTTGCATTAGTTATTTCTTTTCATAAAGTTTATTTTTACTAGATGAGCACATAATTTTTTCATTATGATTAAATTTGTAAGTGCTTTTTTAAAATTTTGGGGGCCCAATGTATAGTAACATGTATATATATATATATATATATATATATGAGAAAGTATGGAGTTTTAGAAGGTCAAAGCCACCCTTAGTTCCCTCGCTTTGACATTTATAGTAACACTAGTTAAATATTTTACAATTTATAATTCACCTAAAAGTAATACTACACTCACATCCATTATCTACGTTTGCGGGTGAAAATAGATTAGGTCAGGTTAGATTTTATTTTAAATAAGTCAAGCCTGCTTTGTAAAGTATTGGCCTGATCCTAACTTATTAGTATATATAAAGTCAAAATTCTAGTTTGGCCTGACCTATTAAAAAATATGACCTAACTTGTTATCTTATTTAAAAGTCTACTTGTATAAATAAGCCTTCAAATAAGTCAAAAATAGGCTCATAATCTGTTGCATGTATATATATACATATATATATATATAAATGCATATATTAAAATTAAAACATCATTTGTATCGTCTATGTATATTATATATATATATATATATATAACTATATGCATTATTAAATAGGTTGGCCTGATAAGGCTACAAATCAAGTTTAAAGAAGATTGGCATTGCATATTTATCTAAATAGGCCTATTTATTAACCTTAGTCTGACTTGTTTAGACAAACACACTAAGTAAGGCTAGGCTAAAAGTAGACTAGGCCGATGCCATAGGCCCCTGATAGGCCACCTAGTCCATTTCTACCCCTATCTAGACCTATCATTAACATTATTTCACATTGTAGTTAGATTCATTATAAAATTCATTGCATTAGTAAAAGGCATGCATAACTAACGTAAAAATTTATATATATATATATATATATATATATGTCATAGAAGTAGAGGATTAAAGAATCATCTTTACTTAAAAGTATGTGTCCCCCATTTAGATTAAGGAAGTCACTGTAAGTGAGAGATATTTATATACTCTATTTATAACACATGTTATCATTTTCATCCAATAAAAAGAAAGTAACTACAATTTCCAATGTCTTGAAAATTGTAAGTGTAAAGATAGAAGAAGTTGTGAAGCCATGCTTAACAATAAGATAGGCATGTGTATTTATAATGAAAATATGTTTATGAAATAGGATTACAATAGGATTCTAATAAGTCCATGACTCGTTAACCTAGCTAGGCCTATCACTTAACTAACATATTTACTAACACTCCCCCTCAAGCTAGAGCATAAGTATCAAACATGCCCAACTTATTATAAATATCACCAACCTATTTTCCCAGAAGTGCCATAGTACACAAATTAGTAAGTTGATCCACAATTCTAATATATCTAAGATTAACAGCCCCTTCCTAGAGTTTCTTCCTAACAAAATGACAATTAACTTCTTTATACTTTGTTTGCTCATGAAAGATTGGATTTGTAGCAATATGAGTGGCAATCCGATTATCACACTATAACTATATAGTTCTAGAGGACTTAATCCTAAGTTGACAAAGAAGGTAAGAAATCTACACAAATTCAAATGTAATATGAACCATGGCCCGATATTCAGATTTTGCACTTGACTGAGATATAATAACTTGTTTCATGCATTTCCCAAACACAAGATTTCTACTAACAAATACACAATACCTTAAAGTAAATCTTCAATCCATGGGACAACTAGTTCAATCTATATAAGAAAAGCCTTCTACTCTATAATGGCCATGATTTTTGTACAAAATTCCATGTCCAGGTGCATTCTTGAGATATTTTAGGATATGTATAATCACATTCCAATGAGAAGTTCTTGGAAAATTCATGAATTGACTTACTACACTTACTGGGAAATCAATGTTAGGCCTAGTGATAGTAAAATTGTTCAATTTCCTTGCTAACCACCTGTATCGTTCTAACTCTTCTAGTAATTTTCCATCCTCCAATCCCAGCTTAACAATTGGAATCATAGGAGTATCATATAGTTTGGTACCAAGCAAACCTATTTCATTCAAAAAATTAAGCACATATTTTCTCTATGACATGAAAATTCCTTGCTTATTTTGATTAATCTCAATGCCTAAGAAGTACCAAAATAATCCTAGGTCATTAGTCTGAAATTTGGTTTAAAGAAAAGTTTAATTTTGAAATGACCAAGCTATATATCACTACCAATAATCACAATATCATCCATATAGGTAGCCAAAAGAATACAACATAAATCTGATTGTTTATAAAATATAGAATTATCATAATCACTTTTATGCATCCCAAATTCCATTACCACATATTAAATTTTTTGAACCAAGCCTAAGGAGATTGTTTTAATCTATACAAAGGCTTTTTTTAATTGGCACACTTTTCCTTTTTCATGATCCCCCTGAGCAACAAAACTAGGTAGTTGCTCTAGATACACTTCCTCAAGTAGATCACCATGTAGAAAAGTATTTTTAACATTAAGTTGATAAAGAACCTAATTTTAAGAGGCAGCAAAAGAGATAAACAAATTAACAAAATAATCTTAGTCACAAGAGAAAAAATTTTGGAATGATTAATGCCATAAGCCTAAGCATGCCCCTTTGCCATTAAATGAGCTTTCAATCGACCAATAGAAACATTCAAATTAACTTTCATGATAAACACCTATTCGCACATAATAGTTTGCTTACCATCTGGTAAAGGCACACCATCCCATATCTGATTGGCCTCAAGGGCCATCATTTCTTCTTCCATAGCAGTATGTCACCCATCATGAGAAAGTGTCATAGAAAATGAATTAGGAACAGTGATAGTTACCTATGAGGTAATAAAGGATTATAAAGAGATAGGTAAAGATGAATAAAACACAAAAGTTGAAATTGGATAAGGGTGATTATGGGTACCTTTCTAAGTGCAATTATAAATACTTTTCGTTAAGCAATAGGTAAATCAAGATAAGAGGATACAAGAAGCATGCTAGTAAGGAAAAAGTCGACAGAGGAGATAAAGCTAATGGGATGTCTATAAAAGGTGTTGTGCCTAATGTCTCGGTAATGTCAGAAGGATAAGATGTGTTGGGTACCTACACTTTACATGAATAAACATACATAGTGGGAGGAGGAATCCAAGTTTTAGTAAAAGAAACCTGAGAATCCTAAGGAGTGGAACACATAAGAAAATATTCATTAACAAATTCAAAGTCTGACATCAAGTAAGAAGACTCCAAAGATTTAAAAAATGGAATGAATTAAAATAAATTAACGTAAGAAGATACAAAATAACAACCCAATTCAAAGGAATAGCACTAATACCCTTTTGAGTTTGAGAGTATCCAAGAAAAACACATTTCAAAGATAAAAGATCTAACTAAGAAATTTGAGGACGATGATCCTAAACTAAATATATACAACCAAAAACATATGGAGTGGGAGGAAACAACATTTGAGAAGGAAATAAAAGAGAATAAGGTACATGACCATCAAGAATTGAAAATGACATGCTATAGATTAAAAAACAGGCTATAGAAACCACATTTGCCCAAAAAAACCTTAGGCACTTTTATTTTAAACAAGAGAGCACGAGCAACCTCTATTAGGTGACAGTTTTTCTTTTAGCCACTCTATTTTGTGTTGCAGTAACTACACAGGATGTCTAATGAATTATACTATGTTGTGACAAATAAGAGTAAAATTATGTTGAAAAGTATTCTTTAGCATTATCACTCCGAAAGTTATAGGTAAGCATTTAAAATTAATTTTTAATTTCAGCATGAAAGGCACAAAAAATATCAAATAATTATGATCAACTTTTTATCAAATAAAGCCAAGTAACTCAAATAATCATCAACAAAAGTAACAAAGTATGATAACCAAATTTGGAAACAACTGGACAAGGACCCTAAACATTTGAATTTACTAACTCAAAAGGAGATACAACCTGTCGATTGACTCAGGCAATATAAGACTAACAATGTTGTTTAGCAAATTGACATGACACACAATTTAAAGTAGAAACAGAACTCAAACTAGGACACAATGTTTTTAGAGATGCTAAATAAGGATGTTCCAAGTGACAATGTAACTGATGTAAACTGAGGGTAGCAATTGTTCCAATTGGCTGAGGAAATTTTTTTATCAAGTATGTACAACCCACCAAATTCATATCACCAACTAAAATCTTCTTCATCAAAAGATCCTACACAATAACTAAAAAAGAAACACAATGCAATTATAAGTACATGTTAGTTAGCTAATAGAAAGTAAATTTAATAGGAATATGCGAAGACATAAAACATTAGGTAAAGAAATTTAATGTGCGACATTAACTATACCACTTTTAATAACATAAACAGTAGACTCATTAGCTAAAGTAACATGAGAGTAGATAAGTTGTAAAAAGACGATAAGATACATATATTTTTTGCCATATGATCAAAAGCACTTGAATCAATTATCCATCTAGTATTAAAAATGGAAAGACACGCAATAGGATTACCTGTTTGAACCATAGAGACAATAGACTAGATAGGTTATGACTATTAAGAGCCTTAGAATTGAAGATATTGAGCATACTCCTCTTCAAACATGGTTATTCCACAAGTAAACTTCAGCTCTTGTGCAGGAGTACTAGTTATAGTATATACAAATCAAAATAGTGGTCTTTATTTTAACTTGGGACAATTTTTCTTGATATGACTAAGTTCTTTGCATTAATGATAGATGTAGGCATTATTAGAATCACACACCCTTCCTTTTCTTTCTCTACTATTACCATGACCCCTCTGGTACTGAATCCAATCAAAGCAGATAACTCACTAGGAGTTGTAGATTGAGAAGGCACATCTCCAACCTTTTGAAGAGTACAATACAAAGCATTTACCTGTGTGAGTGGCTTGAACTTGGTCAAGATTTGTTGATGGATGGTGTTAAATTCAAGGGGTAGAGCCATCAGAAAACATAAATCCCTCTATTATTCCCATTGAGTATGCATCGCTTTAATGTTTGTAGTGATAGGAATAAGAGCATTCCACTATTTAAAGAGATGATTAACATCAGGATAAATTTGTAAAATATTTTTATCTTTTCCATCCTTTTAACTTTTGTGCCATCTGTAGGAAGATCTGAATTTGCTCTTTCAATATTCTCAAAGAAATATTCAATGGTTCTCCTCTAAGTAAAATATTATAGACTTTTACATCTAACGTTTAGTCAGTAATTCTTCCAGATATTGGGATCATATCTAAAAAGTTTTTTGCATTCTGATTTTTCTTCATCCCTAAAGGTTGGATTTTTTTTATACTTGGATCAAAAGTAAAGTTAGCCATCACAAAAATTTCAACCAAAGTTCTAAACAAAAATATTACCAAAATTGTCAATAAAAATTAGAAAAATGACAATATAAGTTTACAAGTTAAAGATCCAATCACATAGGAAGGTGTATCAGCTGTAGGAGGAAGCACATCACCGTAGCGTGCCTTATGAGTTGCATGTGGTCCTCACATGCCACCCAAAATAGAGCACATGTGCCACATGCGCCACCCAAACAAAATCATCGTCCACCAATCTACTACCTCATCAATCCAGTTTTTTTTTATTTTCTACCTCATGCACTCCAAATCTCTCTGAATAAATCTAAATTCCTCTACATGTGCTTTTAAACAGATCAAATTTTTGCCAAAATTAATGACCAACAGCTATCACAGACACTATATCTAGGCATGAGATACTTACAACCAAGCATGTAATTTGAAATTTGCCATCAAATAAAAACTGCCATAACTCATAACATTAAAAAGAGAAAAAAGGAAGGGAAGGAAGAGAAAGAATAGGTTTTGTTTGATTAGGTTGAGAAGACAAAAGACATCTAGGGTTTAGAAGGCTTTAGAGACCATGTTAAGAGTGAAAAAGTAGTAAAGTCATGGTCAACAATGAGACATACATATGTATTTATAATGAAAATATATTCATAAAGTAGGATTACAATAGGGTTCTAATAAATCCATGACTCATTAACCTATCTCAGCCTATCACTTAACTAACCTATTTACTAACAATAAAAACACATGTTATAACAATAAAGTTTGAAAGCAAATGAGTCCACTAAGATATGAAACAAATCTGCCCAAACAAATGAGCTTGAATTTCTTAGGCCTTCCTATGACCTAAGCCCAAATTGGTTTAATATAAACGCATTTCTTTAATCAATAATACTCTTTGCATGTGTAGATAATATACACATATTTTGATGATGACAAGAACTAAACAAATCAAATAAGATCTAAAGGCGTCAGTTCAACTAGTCTTGCAAGTTGTGTATCTGAAGGTACTCTTTGGACAATATGATAGGAAAAGTTTAACTTATACATAACAAAAATATTTATTAAACAAAAGCAAAGTAAATCATTAAAAATATCAAAAAAATATAAAAAATTGAATTTCATCCTAAAAGATATAGTCTAATATGATGTAACTATAAACAGCTCTTTTATGCCTAAACATCGATAAAAATATCTAACCTTCTCTGAAATATGTCTCACCCTCAAGAAATAATTTTTCAAGTATGATTTTGAATTTTAGAATAGGAAAGAACGTGAAGTGCTCTTTCAAACTAGACAGTTGGGAAAAATGTTTGAATATCTATGGAAGGAAACATTGGAGCCAGTTTTCATAAGTGAAAAAAATCTACATCAACTCCAAGCTCTCTTAGACATAGACTAACGGTCATATATAAGGCCCCTCAAACAAGTTGAAAAGACCTTGGAAAAGTGATATCCATTCAAAGTGCTTACAAACTTTTTGTGCTCCAAATCTTCATGCTCTTCCTTTGTACTTAAACTTGCAAACCTACACTATTAAGTGTTAATCATCTAAATTGTAATTTTCTTATATGAGAGATCCGTTTTTAAAATACCTTGGTTGTAAACTTTAGTTGAGATTGAGAGAAAGAGGTTGTCTTTCTTTATAAGATCATGATTGATAGAGGTTGAGAGTATCATGAGAAAGCTAAACTTGGATCTTGTGTGAAAAGTGAGTGGAAAATATTGTGAAGAGGGTTATGAGGATTAAGTGATTTTAACTCATCAATCAACTAGTGAAAATTCCTCAAAGTGTCATTGGATTAGGAACCTAGACGAAAGGAATAGATCCAAAAGAAGTTCTTTTGGACAATCAAAACTTTATAAAAAACCATTTGTACCTTTCTACTCCTTTCTCATTTACTTCCTGCTTATTATTTTTATATGCACATTCAATTAAAATTGATTTTAAATTCAATTACTAATCTTCTTTTTCTTTTAGATTGAGCAGGATTCACATAATTTTTTGAAGAAAAAATTCATTTTGAAAGGTTTTCACTTAAAATAATTTTTGCTTTTTATTGCCAATTCACTTTTCTTGGCCAATAAATGCTAAGTCTTTACTATTCTAACTTCTAAGTAAGTTCCTTTTCTATTTCTAATCAAGCCTACAAAGCTCATTTATTTTGTTCCTTTAATCTTATAATTTTTTGTTTTGCATATTATGATGATATAGTCATTTTTGGTTGAAGATATACTCATTTGTGGTGTTTTAGTGAAATGAAAAAGTGGGCTTCAATTTTATGCAAAGATATATTCATTTTTTATTAAAGACATACTCATCAATTGTTTGGTTGTTTTAAGCTAGACGAATGGTTAAATATTCTAAACAAAAGTTGAGTTTAAATCATGTTAATTTACCCCAAGATCATTGATACTCTTTGCACTTGATATTTTGCACTTATGAGAATCGAGATCTTGCTAATTTTTTTAAATTTCTTCCATGTATACCCTTTTCTACTTAAAACCTTATTTGATCCACTCTTATATAGATTGTAGTTGCTTATAATCAGATTGGAGCCCTGAACACGAAAGGATATAATGCTTTTGCTAACTCAATGTCATCACCCTTACTAGTGTTTCTGACTATTTTCAAATGTTAACTTTATTCACTAAGCTCAAAAAGGAAAAGGTTTTAATTGAATCTATACCTCTAATATGCTTGTAAGATACTTTTCGGGTTCCTAGTGTAGGTCCCAAAAAAATATCAAGAATGAAACGATCTTGCCTTTTTTACGTTTGTAAATTGTATACTCTCTTTAAAAATAAATTGGATTCTTTTTGAATTGTAGAAGCAAAGTCTTTATAAAAATTATTTTTGTATTTGGAAGCTAATTAGATAGTCAGGAATTTAATTGAAGTGACTAATTTGATATTGAATATTAGAATCAATTAAGCAAATGAGACAAATTATATGAGAGGGCAGTTAAACATTCAATTCAACAATTAAACAATTTCAGTAGTTAAATAGTTTTAGTATTGCAACATTTTCAGCACAGCAGAATACAATTATGCAATAAAGTTAAATTGTAGAATATAAAAAATTGTAAAGAACAATAAAGACACTATAATTTTTAAAATGATTCAACTTCACCTAAAATTGCAGATGAAGTTTATATCCACTAAGTCAATCGTTAACTAAATGACCTCTTTTATTAACTGCAACAGGATTTTAACTGGACTCTAGACTCCTGAACAGCCAGTTCACATAATAAGATTTACACTGAACTCATGTAAAACCTATTACATAAGAATTAAATTTACAACAATTCTTTTATCTCATTAAAACTATGATCAACCTCATAACCTAAAGATATACAAAGAAATCAATGCATTTTCAACTAGTTATAATTAACCTTATAACCAAAGAAGATGCAAAGGGAAGATCAACCTCTTCCTTTGTATCTCCAATTTCTATCAACCTAAAAATTGCAATTAAAAAACAAGAAATAGGTAAAAAAATTACAATACAAAGTTTAACATGAATATTTCAAACATCTAGTTGTGAAATTCTCTTTAATTTTAATTTAAGATCCTTGAATTGATCAGATATAATGAGGTAGATGTTAAATCTGATTTAGCTCTAATAGCACTGTGTTTTTTGCTCTTGAAGAAATATAATAGATGTGTAACTAAATGAGTTTGAAATAAGATTAAGGATATTTATATTTGCAATAATCGACTTTCAAAAAATAACTAACTTTTAATCCTTAAATTGATTCATGAATCGATTCGTAACAATTATCAACTAATAAATCGATTTGTGAATTAATTCATCTATGAATATCATAACGAATGTTCACGACTAAATCAATGCATGAATTAAATTATAATATATTGTAAAAGGTAGTGAATCGATTAGGGAATCGATTCAAGTAAATTCCTAACATTCGGTAAAAACATTTTTCAAAATTTTTTCTCATGAATTGATTGCTAAATCGATTCGAGTAAATTTTCATAAGTACTTTAGCATGAATCAATTTGTGAATTAATTCACACAATGTAAAATGGTTTTTATAAAACTTACACTTGTGAAAGATCATTCAAAAAATTGTTTGAAAAATATTTGATTTTAGTTTACTTTGAGTGTTTTATTTTTATCTTAATATATTAGTTTTAATAAATTTGCTTGAATCAAAATTGAATTGAATTCACTTACAAAAGATCTTAGTAAAAAATAAAATAATTCCTAATTCTAATTTGTAGGTCTTTTGAATCATTCACTTTGATGCTGCAAAACAAATAACAAGCATTAAAAAATATTGTTAGACTTAAATTGTTTTCATCATCAAAACCAAGGGAAAATAAGATAGCAAAGCAATCATATTTTAATAAAGCTATTAATCTCATACTTTGCTAACAATATCTAGAAATGCTAACAATCTATTTAGCTAGGCTAATAAGGCTATCAATCTCCAGCTATACTAAAAATGCTAACAATCTCCCCCTTTTTTATAGTGATAAATAATTTTAGATAAGCATGAAAATTTAGGATCAAAGTTTAATAAAAAAAAATTATAAAATCTTATTTTTTATTCTATTCTCCCCCTTTCAAATGACTTTTGTACATATATCATACTTTTTCATATCTCCCGTTATCTTTTCATATCTCCTCCTTTTGAATTGAAATTAACATTTCCTTTTTCTATTTTCCCTATCTGAAATCTCCATTTCTCCCTTAATAACAATTTTTATTCTCCTTATCTAAAATCCTCACTTCTCCCCTTGAGATCTTATCTAAAATCACATCATTGTCCCCCTTTTGGTACATCAAAAGGCAATAATGTATTCATAAAAAATTAATGTACCAAAAAGTTTAGAATTAAAGGAAATTAGATTAGAATAGAATAATTCATATACTAATTTAGAATTCAAGATCCAATCATAATATCTAAAACTCAATCAATATTCAGAATTCAAGTATTATGAATCAGTAATGAATATAACAATAGAATATTAAATCAAATATCAAAATAATGTCAAGATACTATATCCGGCAGCAAAAAATACAAATCATCAGAATAATATCTCAAAATATAAGATTACATGATTAGTAACAATCTAGAACAAGAAAGATAATGAAACAGGGATAAAGAACTAAGGGGTACAAAAAGCAAACAAATAGTTAATATAAAAACTACTCAGCAAGAGGAGGATCTTGATCATCTATCCTTTATAGGTTGGCTTCTTCATGTTGTTCTTGCATTCGCCATGTAATCTCAAGTAATTGAGTCTTAATGGAACTTAGTATCCTATTTACTTGAGTGGCATGTCTTTTCTTGTCAAGTTCCATAGCACCTAGTCTCTCATTTATTCACTTAATCAATTTTTCTTTTTTGTCCTTCAATTGATCCATTCTATCCTTCATATGTTTATGTAGTCTTTCAATCACCTCAATTATTCTTGTTTCTAATTCAATGGACAATCCAGCTATTAAGCTTACAAATCCTCCAGTTGTTTAAGTGATTTTTGACCTTTTCTTAGTCTATTTCCTTTGCTCATTTTCTTCCAGTCCCATTTTATGAAAATGCAAAGTGCTAATCATGGTAGTTGGACTTGTTTGCAAAACTTGAATTTCATCAAAATATTTCATTTTAAATTTGGCAAAGATGGGAGTAAGGATCATGCCATGTGGGAGGTATCCAATATCTATTCTTTTTAAACAATTAACCAAATATTTAAGGATAAAGTAGGATATATCAAAATCAAGTTGATTTTTAATAACCCACATCAAAAAGAGTTCATCTTCCACAATTTGAGTAAAATTTGTAATCCTTGGCAAAATCACTTTACATAAAGCATAATACAATATCCTATCTTCAGGAGATAAGCTAATAATCAGTAATTTCTCACTTCCATCTTTTATGATGGAATAAGGAAAGAGCATCCTACTGGCCAATTCCTTACTATAATCAGTAAAAGATGTTGCATTAAGCTTTGGTTGGTTATCATTCATGTCAAATTCTTTTGCTAAAAATTCAGAATCAACAACTACATGCTTATGTATCACATAACATGAAAGTTTTCCATCAGCATCAGCAAGATTTGCATAAAGCATCTTTACCAATCTAGGATAGGTATTTCCCTTAAATGTCAAAAACTTTTCTAACTTATATTTAGCTAAAAGTTCTTATAAGTGTGTGCTTTTCAACAATTGATCACTAAAGCATTTGAAGGGTTCTACCTTTCTATTCACCAGTTGTACAAAAGCAGCATAATCATTTTGTCAGTTGAAATGCACTTCTTCTACAGGGGTTGATGGTTTGGCTATTTACTTCTCCTTTCTTTTTGCTGATAGCTTGATTCTCTTACACATTCTAAAATTTGTGAAAGATTGTGCAAAATTTGGAGAGTTAGGTTTTAGGGTAAAGTTTGGGGGTTTTTTATTTTGAGAGTTTTTGGAGAAATTAATTAATTAGAATTGTTAGATTGAGTGTATCTAACTTTACTGTGCAAGAATTTTGAGTAAAGAGTGTGTAAGGAATGAGATCTGATTGAGAGAGTTTGAGAGGTTTTTGGGTTTGGGCTAAGAATGTAATGGCGAAATGAATTCAAAATCGATTCAGTATACATAGGATCACGCTTTGAATTGATTCAGAGTGCAAAAATTTAAATATGAATCGATTCGGGTTTGAATTTGTTCATCAGGTTTCATATGAGAATAAATTGTTATGAACTGATTTAGGAATCCATTCATGGTGTATATTGTTGAGAGGTGAATCCATTCTTAAATCGATTCAAAAACTAAAATAAATCCTAAAAAATTTGAATCAATTACTGAATCAATTCAAGAAGTATTGAATTTAGTTTTTATACAGTTTTGTTTTATAAATGTTTTCCTAACCTATTTACCATCCAAAAAACTTCCCAATACCATTGAAAAACTCAATTCCATTGAGAACTCAAATCTCTCACATTATTTACTTGCAAAAGAAATTTAGTAAAATCTCAAATACCTTTGTTAGTATTTGCAATGTACAAAATCAAATAAGCATAAAGATAAAGAAAGTTATCAAAATTTACTAAAATTAGGAAATTTGATATTCTTAGACTTGTGTGGGTGCAACTACTATCTGAAATCATAAATTGCTTTTATTTCTCCCACATATACCTATAAAATAGAATTTATACTTGCTTTGCTGGTACCCAATTGATTTTGGGTCTAGTTTTGTTAGTTATGATAGCAACATATCTATTTGAAATGGATGCCTTAGGTAACTAAACTAACTTTTCATTAGGTTTTAGCTCATACATACCATTTCTATATGGACAAAATTTAATATGGTGTCCTTTGTGATTGCAATAAAAGCATGTAATATGTCTATGATTTCTTTTTGACTTATTCTTCCTTTACTATCTATATCCTAAGCCAATCTTACTATGAAAGTCTTTTTGATCATTCAAAATGTTATTGAGTTTCATCTTGCTACTTGTAAAGCTTTGTACTATTTTTTTCAAATTGTATATCTTAGATCTATAAGCTTAACACTGATCACATACTTTACTCTTACTCAATAGTTTTTCTGGTAGGATATTCAAGTCACTATTTTTCCTTTTCTAATTGACTGATTTTCTTGAGCAAGCTATCATTTTCACTTTCAGCATGCTTCAATTCATTTTTTGCTTTCAATAAAGAGTCATATAATTCAATGCATATATCATTAATTTCTTCATCACTTTCATCATCATTAGGAGAATTATAATCATCATAAGGATTAAATTCATCTTTAGAGTAAAAGATAGATTCATTACTAAATATCTCATTGTCATCATCTAGTTTTGCCATGAGACAAAGAAGTCCTTCTTCTTCTTTCTCTTCATTTTCTCCAGAGTCATTTTCATCTTCCCAAAACACTAGATCACCCTTCTTATAGGATAATTTTCTTTTTCTTCTTTCATTTTCTAACTGTCTTTTTAGGTAGACTGGGCAATCTGGTTTAATGTGCCCAGGCTCTTTGCATTCAAAACAAGGAAGTGTTAACACCAGAGTCTCCTTGATCAATTTTGTTCTAATTCTTCCTTTGTGATACTGTTTTCCTCTTTTCTCTACTCCTCTTTTCTTTGAAAATCCTTTGCAACTTTTTGCTTAGTAAAGCCATATCTTCTTTTTTATTTGAATTTATATCACTCTGTGATTCTTCTTTATCAGATTCAGCTATTTTTGTAGCTTTGCGTGCCAGACTTTTCTTTCTTTTGTCATTTATATCTCTTCAATTCTAGCTCATTGATAACAAAATATTTCAACCATTTATTAGTCCTCTCACTTAGCATTTTAGGGTCCAAAATTGCTTACTTTCAGCTATATTAGTGTGTATTTATGATTTTGTGTCAATTGGATCATTAGAAGAAATTCTACAGTTTTTGGCCATTTTAAGCAGTTTCTATAAGCTAGTCATAACTTGAGCTACACTTATCTAATTAATATGATTCTTATCTTGCCAGAAAGAAAAGAGAGAGATCTACAATTTTCATGAAGACTGCAAAAGCTGAATCTCACAATTGGTCATCCAAATTGGAGCTCAAGTCAAAATTAGAATACTATCTCAACCCTGTCCCTAGTAGCCCGACCTCTGAATATTCAGTAGATCATATTTGGAGATACACAAGTCTAATTAAGGTGAAACTAAGCCCAAATGAAAGCTAAGACATAAGGCCACATTTCATATGAAGACTTCTAGAGCTAAAGAGATCAAATTGGGCATGAAAATAGAGCTACAATTGATTATAGAAATACTACAAAAATAGACTCTACATAATTGGACTTTTAAGGCCCCCAATTGGCATGAACTTGAGCCTAATGATCCATCCTTTGATCTAGCAAACACTTAACCAGTTGGAAAGTAGAAAGTCAGTAGGAAAACTAAAAGAAGTAGTCTACCAAAGAGCAAAACATGCAAAGGCAGAGGTAGAAGCAATCAGATAGCTTTCTACCTGCTCCCACTAACCAGCAGCTGCCTTCTTTTCTACCCGAGCAAGACCTTTTTGTTTTTGGCTTTTGAGTTCAATTTTGCAAGTAGTTTAGAAGTAGTCTTAATGTAGTTTCTAGTAGGAATAGTGTAGCATATTTTCTTCTCTTTTTCCTTGTAGTTTTCTACCTCCATGGAAGGCTAACTTTATAATCAACCAAGGGTTGACACTTGAAGATTAATGTAGAAATCTTGCTCCTTCATTTCACATTCAATTTGCTAGTCATTTCTCATCCTTTCCTCTTTGTTTTT
>JANHAO010010629.1:0-17532 GCA_026873985.1 Saraca asoca
GACATAATGGATTACATGGCAGCTTAGTTGGCATCTATGTGGCATGCATGTTCCTACATGTGTTTTATCTTTCTTAAATTAATTAAGATCAGGCTTAAGGGTAATTCAAATTCAAAATTTGTATTTAGTATTTATTGGGCAGATTAGCATTAATTTGCCAACTAATATGGATAGAGGGAATTAAGTAAAGGTAGTTCAAAATTTAAATTTGTATTACCCTCTCTAGGTGTCTTTCAAAATTAAATTTCGTATTTCCCTCTCTAGGTGTCTTTATAAGGCTTGTTTTTGTAATATTTTTGGACTTTTTGATGAATTTTAATCAAGTGAGGTATTTTCTTACCTTTGAGTTCCTTATCGAACTTGCTAGACTTATCAAATCCTAGGGCAAATTTGTGGCATCTATAATCTATTCCTTTGCTTGCTTTTCACATGTTGGATTGAGGGTAAAGGAGCCCAATTTCATGGTTTCTTGATTGTCTTAGGAAAATTTCTACTTTTTGATTGGTTTGCTAATCACAAGTTGATTAGAGGATCACATCATGGGATCTAGAGATTTGAAGGTGTCTGGATGAAATTATGTAGAAAGAAGTGTTAGATTTGATGTATCTAATGATTCTATGAAAGAAATTTGTCTTAAAGTGGTTGGGAGTTAAGATTTGAGTGAGTGGAGAGAGAGTTTTCAGTGGTGGCAAGAAGAGGAATTATGAAATGCTGTTGAAATTGATTCAGGTATCTATAGAAATGTGCTGTGAATTGATTCCCTAATCAAATATGCAAGAGTGAATCAATTCGGGTATGAGTTTGTTCATCAAGATTCTTATGCAAATCGATTCGGGAATTGATTCATCCAGGCTAATTAAAATTTTTAAGAATTTTGAAACCTTCTCAAAAGATTAAAAATTTGGTGAATCAATTCATAGTGTAAGTTTTTGAGTTGTGAATTGATTCATGAATCTATTCATAAATTTAAAGAAATCCTGGAGAAATTCAAATCAATTCGTGAATCGATTTATAGAGTCCTAAAAATATTTTTCATGCAATTTTGTTCCAAAATGGTTAATAGATGATATGTTTACCAATTCATGATCAATTCAGCATCGTTGAAAACTTAAATCTCATATCAAATACCTGCAAAACAAACTTAGGGTGATCTCTAATGCCTAAGTTAGAATTTGCAAAGTAAAATACAATCAAGGAAAAAAGATAAAAAATCAAAATGGTGAAGATTGGCTAAGTAAGATCACTTTCTAAGGGATTTCAACATTCCTAGTCATGTGGCAAGAGCAATGACTATCTAAGAACCATAAGTTGCTTCTTTGTCTCCCACAAACCTACAAAATAGAAATTATGCTTGCATTAGTGGTACTCAATTGATACTGGGTCCAAAACACAGCTAGATTTCCTTTAGAGGTAGATGCTTTAGGTAACCAAATTAATTTCTCATTTGGTTTCAAAGCATAAGTTCTATTTCAAGGTGGACAATATCTAATGTGATGTCTTCTTTAATTACAGTAGAAACAATTTATGTAGCCAAAGTTTCTTTTAGTCTTTAAAGCATGAGATTTTTTATTAGTTCCCTTTTTCTTTTGCTATTTATAGCCTAATCCTTTCTTATTTTGAAAATGCTTTTGATTCTTTAAGATGTTGTTGAGTCTCACCTTACTATTAGTAAAGCCTTGTAAAGCTTTGCTTAAGTTATTTATTTCTGATCTATAGGTTTCACATTGATAACAGATTTTACTTTCACTTAACAATTTTTCAGTTCAGACATTTAAGTCATTGTTCTCTTTGTCAATTTGTTTAATTTTCTCAAGTAAGATTTCATTTTTAATGTTTGCATGCTTTAAATTTTTCTTGGCTTTTAGTAATGATTCATAGAGTTCATTGTATAAATCATTAATCTTATCAATGCTAAAGCTAAATAGAGTTCGATCATATACCTTAATGTCTTCATCTTCATGAGCCATAAGGCAGAACAATGCTTCTTCCTCCTTTTCTTCTTCTTCTTCAAAATCCATTTCCTCATCTCCCTAAGTAGCTTAGTTGGCTTTCTTCATGGATAGCTTCCTTTTTCTCCGTTCATTTTCCTATTGCTTTTTTAGATACATAGGGCAGTCAAATTTGAAATGTCCAGGCATCTTACATTTGAACCATGCTTGAGTGGTGTTAGAACAATTCCCTTGTTCATTCTTATTTTGATTTCTTCTTTATAAAGAAACTCTTCTCTTTTATCTATGTCTCTTTTCCTTGAGCAATCTCTACAATTTCTTGCTTAACAGGGCCATGTCATCTTCTTCATCTCTACATTCACCAATGTCTAATTCATCTTCTTCATTATCAAATGTGTTTGTAGTTTTTAGTGCTAAGGTTCTCCTTTTCTTATCATCACCATTCTTCTTGTATCTTATCAGCTCAAGCTCATGTTCTTCCAAGATGCCATAAAGCTCTTGAATGGTAGGTATTCCCATTTTGAGTGATTCTTTAATAGCTGTAACATTAGGTTGCCATTCCTCTGTCATTGACCTTAATATTTTGTGCACTAGTTCTACATTATCAAAAGTTCTACTAAGAAGTATGAGATGGTTAGTAATAGTGGTAAATCTTTGAATAAGATCCTTAATAGATTCTCCTTCTTCCATTTTAAACATCTCATAATGGGAAACCAAGACATGAACCTTAGAGGCTTTGACTTGTGCTATCCCAATGTGAGCTACTTCCAATGTGTTCCATATTTCTTTTGCTATGGCACTATTGGATATTCTCTTATGTCCATTTGAAGAAAGAGAATTAGAAATGACCCACTTCACTTTGTAGGCTAGGAGATGTCTTTTCCTTTCCTCCTTAGTCCAAAGAGATTTGGGTTTTAGTTGTACAATCCATTAATTAAAGTTTTTGGTGGATTTTATCCATCCTCACCTATCTCCCACATATCTACATCTGTGGCTTCAATAAAATCTTTGATTTTTTGCTTCCAATAAGTGTAATGTTGACCATTAAAGCTAGGAGGTTTATTTAAAGGTGAACATTCAAGTAAAAGAGTAAAACTAGAATCCATGATCCTTTTGAAATTACAAGAGTATCAAGAGCCAAGGTTTCTAATACCAATTGTTGGCTTGGATTCTAGTTAGATTTAAGCGGAAGTCTTGAATCCTCTTTAGGAATTGAAAAGAATATTATCAGAGGAGATTATAATGGATGTAATTATTTGAATTGGTAAGCAAGAATCAATTGTTATCACTAATGAAAGAGTAATTCAGATTGCAAGAATAATTGATTAAATAAAATTTGTGCAAATGAAAGTTAACACCTTAAAATAAAGAACACAACAGAATTTTTAATGTGGCTCCACTTGAATTGAAACTACAATTGATGTATACCTCCACTTGACCAAATCCTCAATCAGATGGTCCAAATTTTATTACAAATCATACAAGAATTCATTGGGCTCTTGAGAACTAGTTTTGATAAAAAAATTCTCTACACTTTCTAAAAATATGATCAACCTAACAATTTGAGAAGATGCAAAGGGAAGATCAACCTTTCCCTTTGCATCTCAGATTTCTAAACCCTAGAAATCGAAAATAGAAACAAGATCTCAAGATAGAAAATACAAACTTGAATTGAGATATGGATCTGAATTATGTAATGTGTGATCTCCTTCTTGTTCATTTTCACAAGATTTTCAATATGAATCAATTCTTGAATCAATTCGCATAGTGAAAAATAGTTTTTATAAAAATTGCACTTGTGAAAGTGCATTTGAAAAATTCATTAGAAATTTTTTTATTTTAACTTATTTCAAATGATTTATTTCTACCTCAACTTAACTAATTTAAAAGGCTTGCTTTGATCAATATGAATTAGATCACACTTACAAAAAATCCTAATTAATGCAACAAAATTACTATATCTAAAGGCAGATCTCTTGAATAGCATTTGATTAACTTTGATCCAGCAATCAATCAACAAACACTAATTGCATGATCAGATTGTGATATTGATGAAAATCATTTTTCAACATCAAAACTGAAGAAAGTATGATAGCAAAGTTAGCACATATGACTTAAGAAAGGAATGTAGTATGATGTTCACTGTATGATCATTGTCAATCACATGGTCAAATTGGGCCAATCTCTCAATTAGCCTAATCATCTTTGCACATAATTTGCAACAACTGATCCCTCAACCATCTTGTTGTTGAACATTTAATGAGATACCTTGTATCTCTCAATATCAGCATGCCCTTTGTATAACTCTAACAAATGTAGGATTATCTTAGATGGGTTATATTTTCATTATGTTTCTAAGGTTTAAGAGACATTGAAGCTAGAATTACATGTACTACTTATTCAACATCTTCCTGGTGTTTTTTATCAGTAGAAAAGTTAAAACTTTCATACTTACTAGAACCTTTAGACAGAGGTATGAGAGGGTCCTTTTTAAGGTAGGCTATCTTTTCCTGATTAAGGACAATCTTTAAGTTTTGTAACTAGTCCACGTAATTTCACCCAATTAGATTATTATCAATTAGTATGTTTCTTAAGGATATGTTACTCGTCATTTTGACAACCATCAATAAGAACAGAGTGGATTAATGTGTAAGAATATTGTTCAATTTATATGGACTATAATAAAATAAACTCCCACTATATTCTTCAATTCTAATGAATCTCTATCATAGAATTACATTACATCATCACATTTGATGATGATCTTAGTGAGTTAGGATCCCAGTTTAATTTATTTGATCTTGATGAAAGCCAAGGAAACCAAATAAATTAGACTAGGTAGACAACTTAACTTGCTCAACTTGTTAATTACATCTCAATGTAACTCCTAATGATTAGGTTAACAACTTTTTTTCATTTATCATCCAAATATTTTGTAATCATGACGGTGGCTACATATGTAGTGTAACTTTGACGAAGGCCAACAAGTTATCATGAAATCAATATATGCTTATGATAATTTTAATGGGTGGCAATTAATCATTTTCTCAACATGCAACTTAAATCAATGAGGGATCTTTTAATTTGTTCAAGGCTTTTAACTATTAAAGATCTTGAATATGTCATGCATACTTTAATTAATCTATGTTTATATATACATCATATTTGTATCACTATGTAAATCACATTCTTGCATAACATATATAGGATGATTATGGGCCAATTAAAATTTTTGGCCTTGAGTCATTGATGGCTATAAAAATCAACCAAAAATAGTACTAAACTACCTAAACTAACAGCTTTAGGTCATGTCCACTGAGATTGATCAATCACTTCTATGTGTTTATAGCATGAAATGGGGGGTTGGATACTATATCGTTAGGCTAGGAATTAAATCAAACAAAAGAAATGCGTAACAAAACAAAAACAAAAATGAAGGAAAATCAAACGGAGAAAAGCTCAATCTATGGTATTCTTGTCGCTATTTTAGTGACTAATCCTTGGCACTATTTTTTCATTTCAACTTTGATTCCTTCGCCAAAAACTAATCAAGCTCAGCACCTAATTAATCCTTGTTAATTTCCTCCTAAATTAACCAACCGAGCCTAGGACCCATATGACTTTTATTGCTAAATTAGTCAAAGCCCAACACTCTAGCTAATTTATGAATAGCTTTGAATCCTAAAAACACCAAGTCTAATTAATTGAATTATCCTAATAGCAACCTAACTAAATACCCTCAATTCTCTAGGAGAATTGATCTACACCAATAACAAATCAACACCCTATTATTACCCTACAACCAAATAGTCACAAACAATGGAATTGCCTATGGAAATTTAGCTAGCATTAAATCATAATGAATAACTAATTGATTGGCCACCTTAATCAATCATCCATAGTAATTATAAGTAGTAAAATTAGAAAGTCAAAGTGATAATAAATTAGAATTAAGAACAAGTGATGAGAACATGAAAAACAAGCCCAAGGATCATCAAGAAGATTTGCAAGTTCCAAGTGGATCCATGACAAGGGCAAGGGCCAAAAAGGTGGGAAGCAATCCTAGGATTTTGTCATGCATTTTAGAGTGCATAAGGGGGACTTAGGCTTGGAGGTTCAAGGTCATTTACTTAGAGGCTAGCCATTCTTTTGAGGGGCCAAAGGAGAGTTTTGCTGGAAGCCTTAAGGTCGGCTAGTTCTGGGATAGCACTCCTATCACTTGTGTTTTGTTTAGTACATATTTTGGGCTACTATTTTTGTATTAAAAGCCTTTGGCTATTTTGGACCTTGATATGGCTTTTTTTTGGGGATGTTTTCCTTTTTTATTTCCTTGAATTTTTTTGGTGTTTTAAGACTTAAATTTGTGTCGATTTGTGGGCTAAGTGGTAGCCTAGTTTTCAGCCAGCCTAGCTGCTTTGGTACATCCAGCATGATTTGGCTGAATGCTTGGCCTTGTTTTTGGTCATATTTAGCTTGTTGCTTGCTTATTTATTTGGATGTTTAGTTGGGCTTGTTTAGGACTTGAACCCAGCCTATTTTGGAGCCTAATTTTTATGAGGGGATGCATGTTTCCCTTAACCATTCATATGAGTGAAAATTGAGGATTAAAGAGTGTTCTTCTTTGAGCAAAGTGCTTGAAGGTCCCAAAATTATAGATCTTGCCCTATTTTCAAAAATTATTTAGATCAAAATACTAATTAGATTGCACATACAAAAGATCCTATAAAAAAATCAATAAATCCTAAGACTAGGTTGGATCTTTTGATATCTTCGATGTCACTTGATTAACTTTAAGTCTACAAAATAAACAAACACTCAAAATATATGGTTAGATCATGACAAAATATAAAATTATTTTTGAACATCTAAACTGAAGATGAAATGATAGCTAGGCTAACAATCTCACCCTTTTTGATAGTGACAAACAATTTTGGATAATCATTAAAATATGCATACAATTAAGGTTTTAAATGAAGGTTTACTCTCCCTTATCTAAATCTTATCCACTTTCTTTTTCCCTTGGATAAATTTACTCTCTAATTATCTAAAATACTATCCTTCTCCTTTAGAGGTCTTGTCTAAAATCTTATTTTTCCAATTATCTAAAATCTCATCCTTCTTCCCCTTTTGGCACATCAAAAAGCAATAGTGCCTTAGCATACAATATGGATAAAGGGATTAAAAGATAATTTGTAACTCAATCATGATATTAATCTCATTAATCTCTCCCTGAAATAGTGATTCTACTTAATTTTGGACTTAATGCATGAATCATTTTCTTTTTGCATGTTTTAGGTCTTGAATTAATGTTGGGAGTATGAGTTATTGATTTAGAAATTTTGGAAAAATGACAAAGTTTGAAAAACTTGATGAATCAATTTTGATAGGACTAAATCAATTTTGAAATCGATTTCTTCAATGTGATAAAATTTTGAAACGACTTGATTTCTTCCCAAAGGATTGAAAAATAATCTATATCAGTTTGTGAATCGATTCAAGGTGCAAAATTTGGAGTTGTGAATCAATTCAAAAACTATCAAAAACCTAGAAAAATTTGAATCAATCCAAGAAGTCCTGAAATTAGCTTTTTATGTAGTTTTGCTCCAAAACTCTTTACATATGGTACATTCATCAACACCAAGCATCTGAACAAGATTTTTTACCTGAAATTTCATAATGTTTACCTACAAAACAAACTTAGAAAACTCCAAGGCCTAAGAATTTGCAAGATACAAATCAAATAAGCATAATCAAATAGAAATCTTAACAACAAAAAATATAGCAGGTTGGTCATTTTAGATCATTTTCCAATAGGTCTAATATTCCTAATTCTCTTTGACTAAACACAAACCATTTTTTATGCAAAGGTTTTGTGAAAATATTAGCTAGTTGAAATTCAATTTGTATAAACTCATTAGAGATGTCACCTCTTTGAACATGATCCCTAATAAAGTGATGTTTGATTTGAATGTGTTTTGTTTTAGAATGCATGATAGGATTCTTAGATTGATAGCATTGGTGTTGTCACACAATATAGGAATTTTGTCAAAATTCAAACCATAGTCTGATAGTTATTGCTTCATCCAAAGGATTTGAGGACAACAACTTCTAGCTACTATGTATTTTGCTTTAGCAATTGATAATGTAACACTATTTTGCTTCTGGTAGGACTGAGAGACTAGAGAGTGACCAATGAATTGGCATGCTCCATTAGTGCTCTTTCTATTAGTCTTACTACTTGCGTAGTTTGCATTTGAATAACCTATAAGACTACAAGAATTTTATTTTGGATACCATAAGCCTAGATGTTTTGTCCCTAAGATATATCAAAAAATCCTTTTCATAGTTGAAAAATGCGATTCTTTTGGTTATGTTTGATATCTAGCACAAAGATAGACACTAAGTAAGATATCAGATCTACTTGTAGTCAAATAGAGTGAGCTTCCTATGATACCTCTAAATAAAGTAGGGCCAATAAATTTACCTATTGCATTAGAACTTATAGGAGTTCCAATAGACTTAGCCATCAAACTTGAATCTTTTCAACAACTCCACTGTGTACTTTGTAGGACTTAGGAATGTTCCATTTTTACATTTCTTAATTTGCAATCCTAGAAAGAATGTTAACTCTGCCATCATAGACATTTCAAACTCACTTTACATTAACTTTGAAAATTCTCCATACAAGGGAACATTTGTAGAAGCAAAGATAATGTCATCAACATACACATGAACAAGTAAAATATTTTTTACT
The DNA here is from genome assembly GCA_026873985.1 of Saraca asoca. Classification (NCBI taxonomy): domain Eukaryota; kingdom Viridiplantae; phylum Streptophyta; class Magnoliopsida; order Fabales; family Fabaceae; genus Saraca; species Saraca asoca. The sequence continues at coordinate 8,704 of JANHAO010010629.1, forward strand.
TTATCTTTTATGAAAAGTTTTGTGTCAACTTTACCTCTTCTAAAGCCTTTTTGAATCAAAAACTTATTTAATTTGTCATACCATGCTCTAAGAGCATGTTTTAGATCATTAAAGGCTTTCTAAAGCTTATAAACATAATCTGGATAAAGGTGATCCTCAAAACTAGAAGGTTGCTAAACATTCATTGCTTCCAATATGTAAGCATTTGAAAAAGCACTTTTCACATCAAATAACATCCTTATGGTTTCTAATCTAGGTACTGGAGAAATCGTTTCACCATAATCAATGCCTTCCTCTTGATTATAGCCTTTTGCTACTAAACAAGCTTTATTTCTAATGATCACTAAATTTTTGTTATGGGTATTTTTTGGTATTGCACAAAAGGGGCTGGCAAAGGCCCAACAGCAGATGAGTCCAAATGAGGAAAGACTAACCTACCCCAAAGGTGAGATTGCTCAAGGACACCAGATCGCCAACTACAAGCTTAGAGCATAGAATGAGGCAGAAGCCTAACTCGCTGAGAGATAAGCCTCGGCTCGTATAGCTAACAATTCACCTTGCACGAGCTTGCATTGCCAAATGTGAGCTTGGGAGTTCAATGTTACTAAATAAAAGATGGCAGGGACGCCAAATTAGGAGTCCCAGCTCACAGGATGAAGTATCTCATCCATCCAGAAGCTCGCCAAGGGGTAAACCTGAAGTAGGCACCCTCTCAGACCAAATTTGTGGGGTTGGTCTGTAAGAAGTAGATGGGAAGGGCCAACACATAGAATGCAATCTGCAGAAGCCGATTTGCAGAAGCCATACTTGTCACATACATTTATTACTTAATGTTATAGAAATACAATTTGTGTAATTACATTTGTAACCTTCCAGCCTCTATAATTAGGATGGGGAAGATCATCGTAGGGTAGGCTAGGGAACACATACTAAAACTCTGTAGAAATTTCATCAGATCAAAAAAACAATCTACAGGACGTAGGGACCAGTGCTGCTTGGTTTTAGTCGATCCACTTTAAAAATCTTTTGGTCTTGATCTGGTTCTTCCTCCTTCCTCATGCTTTTGTTGATTTTCCAACTTGTCTTAACCAAAACATAGCATGGGGATACAAGAACTACTCCTATTGACTGAAATTTGGCGCTTACCAAATTTTACCATCAACATTTTTGTGTAAGAGGAAGGGCCTATCTACTTCTTGATTATCTTTTCTGCTCAGCAACAATGGCCCCCCAAAAGCTCAAAAACTCTAGTTGATCAATCGGTAGGTGCTCTTGCTACTAGTATCACCATTGGTTTGCCCCTCGAAACTCACCACCAACTTGCTATTGCTCACAAAACTGATAAGGAGTAAATGAGTCACCAAATCTAGTGAATGTTTGAGAGCATAGTAAGAGAGTTGGTAGACATAGTTAAAATGCTAATGCAAGCATAAGCCCTGGGTACACAAAAATAGGCTGAGATCGCTACACAACTTCTGTAGCTATGTGAAAGAGCCTAGAAGGAAACGTCTATTGGGCAGATATATCGACACTCTGACTTAGCTCATTCCACCAATTAGCAAACAAGACTAAGGGCCTAACAATCACACGAGAATCAAGATAGTTAACGTCTTGGGGGCTTGCATTGAGCTAAGAGCTCAAGCAAGTCCAGCCAGGGAAATACTGTGGGTCACTTCTCCCTCGACCCAGAGAAAAAATAGTTATTTAAGAGGCTAAAGCCACTAGAGGAAAGCCCTTAAGCTCAAGGTGATCAAACTCATGATGAGGGTAGCTTATCATTCTGTAAAGAAATTGAAGTGCAACCTCTCCCTCATAAAGTTAAAGTTCCCATGATTCCATTCTATGATGGGAATAGTAACCCATGTGACTACCTAGACACATTCAGTGTTTAGATGGACCTTTAAACATCTGATCCTCTAGTTAAGTGCCATGTCTCCTCACTACATTAGGAGGCATACCTTGAGCATGGTTCAGAAGTCTCCCAGCTCGTAGCGTTGATAGTTGGGAAGAGTGCCAAAAGAAATTTATCAACCAATACTAAGCTTTGAAAAGGTAGCTCACACCTCCTTGCCATCTTGTGATGATCTTTTAGCACAAGCATGAGCCATTGAAGGATTACATAATCAAATTTAGGCATAAGTCAATTTTAGTAGAGAATCCTCAGAGGAAAATATCTTACTAGTAATCTCTACGGGATTCTACAAAGATGAAAAGTTGCATAAAAGCTTGTGCAAGTCCTCGATAAGAGATCTTGTTGAATTTTATGAATGGGCTACCAAACAAATCAGGTGGGATGAAATCTTTGGCACAAAATCCAAGCAAGAGGATGAGGTGAACAACTCCACTCAAAGTAGGAAGAGGAGCAATGATAGTCAGAAGGCTGACTCCAATATCCAGTTCATAATGAAAGTGAGAATCAAGTGACCCTGGCACCAATATCACCATGAAAGCTATAGTGTTTTATCTGACACTCAAGACAAGATCTTCACTACAAAAAGGAATAGGGAAGATTTTAGGAAACCCAAATCCTTGAGGGCCCCAAGCAAGTACAGAGATACAAGTAGGTTCTGCATCTATCACAATGAGGTCGGGCATAACACCTCAGAATTTTAGGCACTTAAGGATGCCATAGAGGATCTCATCAAGAGAGGTCACTTACAAGACTAAGTGGTCCGACCCTCTGAACAATAACCTCAACAACGATAGTGGAACACTGATCATGAACAGGGCCCTTCGGTTAGGACCATATTTTAATGTTGTAATGTTGTTAGAAGCTGATTAAAGCCCTTCAAATCTTTTTGTTTGCTAATCTTTAGCAAAATGTAGTACAAGAAGAAAGCTATTATGTGTTGACAAAGTCAAGCTCAATTTCATTGATAGCTTTTCAGTTGAGGCACCTTGTGTGCTAAGTTCATTGCTAGCTTGTTAGTTAGGGCGTAGAGGCACTAAAAATTAATTTGTTTCCAACCTGAGCAACAAGATTGCTGGTAGAGACATTCATTTCCTAGCTAAGCAACAAGATTGATAGGAAACTAAGCAATAAGATTGTTGTGGAACTAAGTAATGGGATTGTTGTTGAATTGAGCAATGAGACTGCTATGGATCAAAGCAATTCCACTGAGCAACAAGATTACTATTCCACTGAGCAACAAGGTTGTTGTGACACTATGCAATGAGATTGTTATTCCATTAAGCAACGGGATTGCTATAAGACTAAGCAATGAGATTACTATTCCACTGAGCAACAAGATTACAAACAAGGTCAAACTCATACCATCCACTGAGCAATAAGACTGCTATGACATAGCTTGAAAGGCAGAGCTCACATGTGACTTATTGCTTCCAACTCTCATGTGACTTACCACTAGGCGCAGCTCTGATTTGACCTACTTATACACCACTCATCACTAAGACACTCTGTTGCTTAGATTCATTAACAAATATGACTGATTAGTTATCTAAACATCTCATTTTACTATGATTTGTAGGAATTTATGTTATCATCTGTGATATGCAGAATATCCAACACAACATTTAGGAATTATGAAGAAAAGTTCATTCAAAAAAGCCTCACTTAATGAGGTAAATTTACATTAGGAGATTTAAAGTATAGATCAAAACAAGCTTATGGTTTTTACATTCTAGGAATAAGACTAGCTTCTTGGAGATGAACTCCAACTAGCAAAAGGACCGATGGCCATGCTTGCTCCTCACTCTTCTTCTTGTCATCATCTTGTCTAAAAGCCCCTTTCCAGCTCTCTGCTTGATACTAAAAATTCAAAAGAAGTAAGCAGAAGTGATTGGAATGGCTGAACTTCATGGCATAACTATGACCAAATAATCCATGATCTATGCAAGATCTCCCAAAGTCCTTGAAGAAGGATTATCCATAAAGACTTCCTATATAGTAAGCCACACATGCCTCATTGAAAAATAGGTTATTAGAGGTATGGAGGGCTTAGACAAGGCACTCATCAGGTCATTCTATGAAGAAGGAAAAAAGATTTCCCATTTCTTAAATAGACTAGCCTATCTCACCAAAGAGTCCAGAAGAAATCCAACCACTCTTTCATTAAATGGCTTGCAAGAAAATGAGGCTGACATGCCTATGGCTGTGAGACATGTATAATAAGAAGTATGGCCTGGAGCAGATAAAACAATAGGCTAAACTTAAAGATTTTGACTGCACGGTAATCTATAAATGAAGCCTGTGCCAACAAACTACAACTCCTAAACCACGAAGCGAGCTAAGAGTTAAGGGCTAATGTTATGGATATTTTTTGGTATTGTGCAAAATGGGTTGGCAAAAGCCCAACAACAGATGAGTCCAAATAAAGATAGTCCAACCTACCCCAAAGGTGAGATTGCTCAAGGGAACCAAATCTCCAGCTACAATCATAAAGCACAGAATGAGGCAGAAGCCCCAACTTGCTAAGAGATAAGCCCTAGCTCACATAGTTAACAGTTTGCCTTGTGTGAGCTTGCATCGCCAATTGCAAGCTTATGAGTTTGATGTCGTTGAACAAAGACCAATAGTGACCCTAGATCAGGAGTCCTAGCTCACAAGACATAGCATCTCGTCCAGCCAAAAACTCACCAAGGGGTAAACCTAAAGTAGGCACCCTCACAGACATAATTTGTGGGGCCAGTCTACAAGAAGCAGCTGGCAAGGGCCATGCACAGAAAGCAGTCTATAGAAGCCAATTTGTAGAAGCCATACTTGTCACATACATTTATTATTTGATGTAACATAATACAATTTGTGTAATTACATTTCTAACCTCCCAGGCTCTATAAAGAAGAAGGGGAAGATCATTGTAGGGTAGGCTAGAGAACATATACTAAAATTGTATAGAAATTTCATCAAATCAATAAAATAATACCATGGATGTAGGGACCAGTGCTGCCTGGTTTTAGCTGAACCATGTTAAAAATCTTCTAGTCTTGATAAGGTTCCTCCTTCTTCATGCTTTTGTTGATTTTCCAGCTTGTCTCAAACGGAACACAGCTTGGGGATACAAGAACTACTCCTATTGACTGAGATTTAGGACTTACGAAATTTCACCATCAACAATTTTCATCTTGTTTGTTCCAAAAAACCCAACCTGTTATTATAATAGAATGATCATTTAGTTTTGGCAGAAGAGTTCAAACTTGATTTCTTTTAAACTAATTGAATTCTTCATGCATTACCAAAACCCAATTTTCATCTATTAAGGCTTCATTAATATTTTTTAGGTTCAAACTAAGACACAAATGTCGAGTGATTGCAAAAGTTCTTTAACTTGTTACGTGTTACTCATTGTGATGTTTTTCTAATGATTTGATCCCTTGGGTGGCTTTGCATGAACTTCCATTATTTTGGAGTGTAGGGTTCTGATATGTCCAGTTTAGTAGCATCATCCTCTTTCTATTTTGTAATTTTTTATTGATTGACCTCCTTGCTGGTTTATGTTGGAGTCAGAGAATAATGGATTTTCCTACTCATTCTATTCCTCTATAGATATGTCAACACTTAAGGTAGATTGGTCAAAAACAACATCAATAGATTCTTCAATCTTCAAAGTCCTTCTATTAAAGATTTGAAAGGCTTTGCTAGATGAAGAATATCCAATAAAAATTCATTCATTGGATTTAGCATCAAATTTATCTAAGTTATCTTTGCCATTATTGTGAACAAAGCATTTACAACCAAAAGCATGAAGGTATGATATGTTAGGTTTCCTTCCATAATAGAGTTCATAGGGAGATTTGTTTAAAATAGGTCTGATTAGAACTCTATTTAATAGATAGCATTAAATGTTTACTACATCAGCCTACAAGGATTTTGGAAGGGGGCTTTCTATTAATATGGTTCTAACCATTTCTTCCAAGCATCTATTTTTCCTCTTAATAGCACCATTTTGTTGAGGGGTTCTAGGTGTTGAGAAGCAATTGTTTATACCATTTGCTACACAGAAACAAGTGAAGTCCTTATTTTGAAACTTTCCTCCATGATTAGTTACATTAAAAAAGGAATACCCTTTTTAGTTTTGATTGACTTTTGCTAGCCTTTTAAAAGCTTCAAATGTGTCACTTTGGTGGGATAAAAATAAGGTCCATGTAAACCTTGAATAGTCATTTACAATCACAAGAATATAGTAGGTTCCTCCATAACTTTTGATTCAAGTTGGACTAATCAAGTCCATGAGAAGTAAATAAAGAGGTTTTGTAGTTGAAACAATATGTTTAGATTTAAATGAGGACTTTACTTGCTTCACTTTGTGGCATGCATGACATATTCTATCCTTAGTGTAATTCAATTTTGGCAATCCCAGCACTAGGCCCTTTTTAAAAAAAAATTTCCAATGATATCCATACTAGTGTGTCCAAGTTTCTTATGCCAAATCCATGAGTCATCACTTACGCTGACTAAACAAGTGGAATCTAAGTTTGATTCTGAGTTTAAATCTATCATGTAGATATTGTTAATCATACTACCTACCAACTTAAGTTGTTTGTCATTCTTGTTTATGACTAGGCATTTATATGAATTGAAAATTACTTGGTTTCCCTTATCACAAAACTAACTAATACTAAGCAAGTTATGCTTAAGGCCTTCTACAAATAAAACATCATCAATAAAACAATTGGGTAGTTTGCCAACCTTACAAATTCCTTTCACTTTACCTTTACCATCATCACCAAAAGTAACTTTACCTCATGTTATGTGTGTGAAAGAGATAAACTTGTTCTTGTTTCCTTTCATATGGCATGAGCAGCCACTATCCAGGAACCATAGATTGCTCTTGTGTCTCCCACATGCCTACAAATCAAGAATTACACTTGCATTTGTGGTACCCAAAAAGTCTAGGGTCCAAAAGTGTTAGCAGTCATAACAAAGTTTCTGATAGAGGTAAGTGTTTTGGGTATGCAAACTAGTTTCTCATTTGGTTTCAGTTCATATGTACCATTTCTATAAGGACAATGCTTAATATGATATCCCTTTTGATTGTAGTAAAGGCACGTAATTTGGTTAAATTTTCTATTAAGCTTGACAGTTTTAGAATTTTTCCTTCATCTTTTCTTGGTTTGCTTTCAAAATCCTAGACCAAATTTGTTTTGAAAACCAATTTGATTTTCTAGCATATCATTTGATTTCATTTTGCTATTTGTGAAACTATGTAAAGCATTGGCCAATGTGTCTATCTTGGATTTGCAAATTTCACATTGATCACAAGCTTTATTTTCACTCAAAACCTTTTCATCAAAATTATACAAGCCAATTTTTTGTTTTTCAATCTATTGAATTTTTTCAAGCAAGCCTTTTTTTCCTGCTCTAGCATGTTTGAAATCTTCCTTAGCCTTTTCCAAAACATCATATAACTCTTCATATAGATTATTAGTTTCATCATCATCAAAAGAGTTAGATTCATAATCACTAGAATAGTTATCAATGCAATTAAGCTCATCTTTAGAGTAAAAGAATGATTCATTTCTAAATACCTCATTTTCATCATCAATTCTAGCAATGAGGTAGAGAAGTGCCTCTTCTTCAATTTATTCTTCTTCATCTCCAGATTCATCTTGTTCATCATCCCAAATTGCTAGATTTCCTTTCACAAGTTGTTTCTTTAGGAATATTGGACAATCTGGTTTAAAGTGTCCTAGTTTTTTGCATTCAAAGCATGTAAAGGTGTATGAGGAATTTTCTTGCTCATTATTGTTTTGATTCCTCTTTTTTGGAGAAAGTTTCCTCTTTTCCTTATTCCTTTTTTCTCTTAATAGTTTTGACAACTTTTTGCTTAGAAATGTCATTTGATCTTTCTCATCATCTTCTTCATTAGTGTTAGATTCCTCATCATTGGTTTCAAAGGATTTTGCAACCTTGAGTGCCAGATTTCTCTTCCTTTTGTCGTTAGCATTTTTCTTATATCTCTTCAACTCTAATTCATGTTCTTCTAAGTCTCCATAAAGCTCCAAGATTGTTGGTATCCCCGTCTTCAGTTATTCCTTTATGGCTGTCACTTTTTGCCGCCATTCTTCAGTGAGAGATCTAAGGATTTTATGGACTAACTCTATATTATCAAAACTTCTTCCAAGCAATATCAAATAGTTAATGATGATAATGAATCTTTGAATGAGATCTTTGATTGACTCACCCTCTTCCATCTTAAACATTTTATATTCAGACACTACCGCATGTACTTTAGATGCTTTAACCTGAGTTATGCCTACATGTGCTACTTCTAGGGTGTCTAAAATCTGTTTAGCAGTAGTGCAATTTGAAAATGTTTCATATTCATTTGGGGAAAGTGAGTTGGAAACAATCCACTTAATTTTAGAGACAAGAAGGTGCTTCTTTCTTTCCTATTTAGTCCATAAGGACTTAGGCTTGGGTTTAATAGCACCATTTATCAGTGTTTGTGGTGGATTATAACCATCTTCTACAAGTTCCCACATATCAATGTTAGTTGCTCTAATAAAGTCTCTAATCTTTTATTTTCAATGGGTGTAGTGATGTCCATTAAAAGCAGGTGGCTTATTCATAGGAGGATATTCAAGCAACACTATGAAGTTGGAATCCATTCAATTTGAGAAAAATAAAGAGCATCAAGAGCCAATGGTCTAACAACAATTGAGGGTCCCAAAATTGTAGATCTTGCCCTATTTTAGAAAATTATTTGGATCAAAAAAACTTATTAGATTACACTTACAAAAGATCTTATAAAAAATCAATAAATCCTAAGACTAGGTTGGATCTTTTGATATCTTCAATGTCACTTGATCAACTTTAAGTCTGCAAAATAAACAAACACTCAAAGTATATGGTTAGATCATGACATCAAA
>JANHAO010010630.1:0-17522 GCA_026873985.1 Saraca asoca
TATTATGTTGATATACAGGTCGTGATAGGTGTGTTGCCCTTTTGTTGTGCATGAAGGCCATGTGCCTGGATGTTCGAAAAATAGGAAAAATTCTACCGAATTTTCGACAAGAAGTAAAATATCTGAATTTTTTAGTGTGGGGGGGGATTATTTTTGTTATATAAAATTCTGCCCTTTCTATTATTTCCTCCCTCTCTCTATCTATATTTAGTGTGGGGGGATTATTTTTTAGTGTTGGATTTTACACTGTGTATTGGAATAGATTTGTAACGTTTTTATGTGAAAATCAGATGTCAGTGATCGAATGTGCAGCTAAATTTTTTGATGTTGCCAATGTTCAAAAATTATGCCATTAACTAGCTATTAGGAGATTTGTAAGTTGAAATTTTTCAGCCACCGAATTGCCATCGAAATTTTCGATCGCAGTCCTCCTAAAATTCTCCGATGACCGAAAAAATGTGGTAGCAAAAATTTGACAAATTGAGACCGAATTGCCACCGAAATTTTCGGTGGTTGAAACTGTTAACCACCAAAAATTGTAGTGGCAAAAATTTAAATTGTGGTGACCGAATTGACATCGAAATTTTTGATGGCAGAAGCCAATTTTTGTGACCAAAAAATTTGCTTATTTAGTGACCGACTTGCGATCTAAAATCTCGGTGGCTAAACACGGTGATCGAACAAATTCGATCGCTGAATATGCTGCGACTGGGTGTTTAGCCATTCTAACTTTTCGATGGCTATTCGGTCGCTAAATCGTATTGCGACCGAAAATCATTTTTTAGCCATCGAAATTTTTGGTGGCTAAAGTGCATTTTTCTTGTAGTGTAATAATTCATACAAATTCCATAAGGTTTCTCTTCTCACGAAGTCACGTCAATCTTATTATGGTAATGCTATGGCATCCTTATTTCCAGTGATGATATAACATCCTTATTTTCCATGAAGTCACATAATAAATCTAAATTTTACTACTTATTTATTTTTAAGTTTATCTCTTGTAATATTTTTAGAAATTATGAGACAAAAAATTAAAATGCCAAATTCTAATTAATTTCAAGAAAATAAGTACTATTATCTTTATTTTATGTTTTAAGATTTAAATTTTAAATTTTTTATTTAATTTTTACTATTTATTTATCTTCATTTTTTTTCTTTTTGAATTGAGAGGAAAAATTTAAAGTCAAAAAATAAAAACCTAATTAATATCCTAAAATTAAGTTTCTATTATTATTATATCTATCATAAGTTTCTAATTTAAATTTAAATTCTTGTTAAAATCTTACTATTTATTTATCCTTATTTTTCTCACCTCTAAAAATAAAAAAAAATGCTAATTAATTCCTGTCATTATTATTATTTTTTGAATTAAGACAAGGCATGAACCACATAAAACAACTAAAAGCTGAAGTGAAATGCATTCCATGTTTAATTGGAGCAGCTGAATGCAAAAATCAAGATATTAAACTTATGCTTGATTGTAGTCTTCGCAAGCAAATCTGCAGTTTGGTTTTGCTCCCTATAAATTTAACAGCCGAATTCAACTAGTTCAATGTAGGCATATTTCGTCAAAACCCAAATGCCTAGCAAGGTGCAAGCCAGAGAGAATACCGTGGAGTTCTGCAACAACTATTTCACCGGCACCAATTAAATGTGAAAAACCACCAAGCCATTGACCGATGCAATCCCTAGTCAGACTTATCTCCATCAGTATTAAAGCTTGGCCCAGCCAAAATTAGGTGACTGAGCAAATAACATTATTTTTTTTATGTCTTATATAAGTTGTTTAATTTAAAATTTAATTTTTAATTGATATTTTATTATTTATTTTCTTTTATTAAATTATACTTTTTAAATAATAAAAATATTAAAATATTTCATAAGATAATAAATAAATAAATATTATGATTGTTAATATTTTATGAAATTTATATTTAAGATAAGTTAGTATATTTTTAAATTATTATAAATATGTATTACATGTGAATTTCATTAATCTTTTAATATAGTTTATATAAATAGATAAATAGTTGATATTCATATTTTATAATTAGACCGTATATTGTAAGAACATTATTTTAGTTAGATTTATAATATATATCACATTTTTAATCTGATACAAAAAAAAATTTTAAATTATGATCAAGGATAATTTTAAAATTATACTTGATGTTATCTTGAAATTTCTCTTCAATATTTTATCTTCAAATCTATAACATTGTATATATATGTATTAAATTATTTATCAAATCTTCTATAAAAAAAATAACATTGTACAAAAATTTTATATATTATAATAAAAATTTTAAATTATTAAGTAAATTTGATACTTAAAGCAATAAATTATTCAAAAACTATAAATTTAATGCTTATTGAGCTTAACATTTAAAATCCATTAAATTATTAAAAGTTTTAGCATTACCGATTGATATCCTAAACGTTGTTAACATAAACGTTGTTGTGATGATATATCAGGCCTAATACATTGAATTCGCCTGAGGTGAGATGAAATTGCAATTCATATCTTTCTATCAATTTAAGGTTAACTTTTCCGTTCATTGTTTATTTGATGGGGCATACACGCTTCACACATGTAATTATACGTAGATTATCAGATTTAAAACTAATAGATTGGATGGTGGAAATTGTTCAATGGGCAACCGGTTATATAGGTTTTTAAATATTGAAAAAATATATATTTTATCCACTTGAAATATAATCTTAATTTCAATTTACACACCTATAATTTAAAGTATTATAAAGAGATAACTTATAATTTGTATTATTAAAATTTAGCTTAACTGTATTAATTTTTCATCTAAATCTAATAAATTTTGTCACATGTCAGTCACATACTTATTAATTAACTCTAATTTGACCATTATTGTACTGATTGTTCCTACTTTCTCTTTTTGTCTAAATCTTAAACCAAAAGAAAAATTTACTTTTAATTCGGTAGGATTTCATATTTAAGCAAAAGATAAAATTGATAACAATAAAGGTGCAATCAAGGTAGAATTAGGAATGACAAATCTTGATTTCTAAGATATATAAAATGAGAAAACAAATAATCAGAATCAGGGTTCCAGGAAACATTTTAACGGTCAAGTTAATAATATTGTGAAAAAATATAAAAATAGAAGTGAGAGTCAGAACCTCTGTAAATGATATATATCTTGATTTATACAAAGAAATGGTGCATAGATTGATGTTTTAGGATTAGGTTGATAGTTTATGAATCGATCAACTTATTGGACTTCACTTTTTTTGGGCCCAAAAATATTTTGGATTGTGTCATTTGTGTTCTTTCCCAAACAAAGTTTGTGGAGAGATTATCAAATTTGATTCTAATTAGGTAACATTTAATCAAGTGTAAAATTTATGTATGAGCATTGACTGGTTTAGCTTAAAAATAGACTATTTAAACTAATTCTGAAAAAAATTTTACCTGAAATTTTGAGAGAAAATTATCTTTTGAATTTGCCCCCAAGATAAATGGTGAACTGGTGATAAGAGAAAAGTGATCACCAGATACAGGATATCTAATTAATCTGAAATGGAATGCTGCTCAAATAATCAATTTCAATTACGCACACAGACTCTTGCCATTTTTTACGTCTTTAAACACCGCACGCCATCAAGTAATCCTATTTTTTTAATAAATTATAATATTTAATATAATTACATTTAAATTTTTATTTTATTTTCAGAAATATATATTAACTTTCTTTTTTTTATACACTCATTATCTTATTCCAAAAAAAATAATAAAGTAAGTGAGTGAGTGTATATTTATAAAAATAAAAGAAATATAAATGTAATTATATTAAATCTAAAAAAATAAGTTTAATTTATCATAATTTTAAATTATAATAATTATGATTGTGATTAACAAAATTATATGTAGATATAAAAATATGTAATTATAAAACAATGTTTTAGAAAACTATTATGACAGAACCTAACATAATATATCACAGTTACAAATTAATCACAATTCAAAACTATGATTTTGAACATGTATACATTTATAAAGTCATATTAATATATACATCCTACCCATCAACCTAAAAATCCTATTAATATATGTATCTATTTTTTTATTTGTATTATTTTGGTATAAGTAAATAATGAAGGATATTAATTTTCTACATGCATATATATATATATATATATAAGTTTTCAAAAAGAAGTTATTATGAGTTTGCTGAAGCACTACTTCTAAAAAGTATCTGCAGAAATACCTTTGGAGAAGTGCTATCAAACTTAACCTCAACTTACTCGGAGCATAAATTTCAACAAATAGTAGTTTTTTATATCCTTCTATCCTGTTTCAATATTTTTATATATCCTTTCGTGTTGCATTAATAATTTTTACACATTTTTTCATGCATTTATATTATTTTCAATATGCTTTCAAAATTAATATATAGAGTTTCTTGAGCAACTTTGTCTCACTTAGTATTAAAGCCTTGTGGTAGTGAGGAGAAGTTCCTAGGTTGTTGTAGTCATGTCACTGCAGCATAAGTAGTAGTTTCGTTGTGGAGGAAAAGTTGGTTACTATAGCAATAGGGGAAATAGTTGATTGGAAATTTAATTGGAATAATTGATTGCCTTAGTTAATGAATTCAAACTGAAATAATTGTAGTTGATTGTTTTAAGTTAAGGTTTTAGTACCTTAGTTAGTACACTATACGTTAATATAACTATAATAAGTTATTGTAATCTTAAGCACTATAGTTGTTAGCCTGTTTGATGCCCAGGGAGAGGCGAGTGTTAAGGCAATGTCTTTATGGTGTTAGATGGTCTCGTACAGGAGTGGAAAGCTTCGAAGAAAGAACCAAAAACTACAGTAGTCAATAAATTTGATAAGAAAATCGAGATTAGATAAACCCAATTAAAAAACCAAAATTAAAATAGCTAAATGAACCTTCCCAAAACTAAAAGTAATCAATAAATTTCTTTCAGCAAAGGAAACTTTCTTCAGAACACAAAGAACTAGTACCACCAACTTCTGAGGAGAATTCTAATAAAGAAAATTACGATAGAAGAAATCAAGATACAACCAATAATGAAGAATTAATTATTTCAAAAATAGAACAACAACTTAAGAATTGGAATTTACCAAGAGTCCCTAGTGAATAGATATATAAAGTAAATGCTTTTGATTTGTTTCAAGATTTTATTATTAGTACCTATGAACAGAAGTTGAGTATCAATAAAATTTATTATTCAATATCCTTCCTTTCACCACACTTAGTTGAAAAAAAAAATTCATTATAATTGTTTGCACACAGGTCTTATTCAAGTTACTGCAAAATCACTCCATAAACTAAGAATAGATATTCCAATACTAATAATTCTTTAATATACTAGAGCTCAAAATTTCAAAGATTCCTTATTAGCTTGTTTACAGTCAAACTTACATAATCGCCCAATTTACTTTAACTATTTTCTAGACTATACTATATCTTTAGATAATGCAGATGTCAAAAAAAATTTAGCCTTAAAAATCAAAACAAAAGAAGGAATATGGAAAGAAGGAACAAGATATGTGGATATAATTGATAGAATTTATTATAAAGTATTAAAAACTAATATCAATATTAAAGCTTTAAGAAAATCTAAATTAGGAGAAACATTATTAATAGAAGTCAATACTTAATACTCCACCATTTTCACTTCAAAACTTTTAAAGCATAATTAAATTTCTTTTATCGAAGAATGGAAAATTCTAAAACTTATGCCTTCAAAATATGAAAATCATTCAACACTACATCAAATATTGGAAAAACCTTTTGGTGACATAACTTTATTCGCTAGAAATTTATCTATGCAATTTAGTAGTTATGAATCAAGTTCTTTTTCCATGTCAAAATTATTTCCAAGAAAATCAGTAGATTTAAATTCAGTAGCTTCAACATTATATTTAAATCCTCGGAAACCTGCAAATTTAGGATCAAAATAATCTCAAGAAAATTATCAAGGTATAGACAATAAGAAATCCATACCAGAAGTTAAACATAAAGTAGAATATGCCTCAACAAAAGAAAAAGAATTTTCATTAGAACCCTCTTTTCCTACTCACTCTGATATGTATCCTGATGTCCATAATCAACTCAATATGATAAAAAAAAACATTTGTATTAAATAAAGAATTTCTTATTCAATAATTTTTATTCGGGGAAAACAAAAAAAAAAGAAAATAGTATTTTTCAACATTTTCAAAAGAAGCCTTAGATAATTATAAAAAAAATTGTACTATCAACCAATAGAAAAATTAGATTTACATGTTTACTTTTTTAAATGGTTTGAAGACATTTTGTCAAGAAAATTGTATTAAGAATCCTTTTGTAAATCCTTTAAAGTTTTAACAAAATTTCAAAACTTGTAATCAAGAAGGCTTGCAACAAAATCAAAATCCTAAAAATGTAACTTTACTCTTAAGAAAACCTAGATTTATAGATGATAGAAAATCAAAAGGTCTACCTTTAGGGGATAATGACTCAAGATTAAAATTAGGTAATAGTCAACTAACTCAAAAAGATTAAAAAAACCTTTAAATATGATAAAAAGATCTAGTCAAAATTGGGAAACTTCAACAAATAAGATAGTAATAGAAAACCACCCTCCTTTAGAAGATATAAAATTTTCTCATCTTGCAACAATAATAGTAGCCTCCCCTTTCAAGAAAAGACCAATTGAAAATAAATGTAAAAAAAAGTTCAAGTTTAAAATAGATTAAAAATATTCAATATTAAAATAATTATTCTAATTAAATACTTTACACTATAGTCACTCAATTAGACAATATAGAAATTTTAATGGGAACTATTTCAAACCATCTATCTCTTCAAAAACTTGAAAACTTAAAGGATAAATCAAAACTAGAACAATTAATCTCTAAACCCTTCTCTCTAACTTAAAATGAATTACAAAATTTCAAAATAGGAAAATTCAACAATGAAAAACTATTAGAAAAAATCACGAGTAGGATACAAAACTTAACAATCAAAAACTCAATTACCAATGAGAAAAAGGTAAAAAGTGTTAACACAATTTCAAAAGATAATATAAATCAAATATAATTTCAATTTCTAGAAAATCAAATAAATAAATTAGATGACACATATAATCCTTCAAAATTAGGTTAAAAGTTACATCAAAATGTTTATACTAAGAATTATTATCCTATGCCTACTTTTTCAGATATTTAATATAAAGAACAGAATCAATATTAAAAAAATAATTATGATGGTCAAGGAGTTCAAGAATGAAATATAGATAGGAAAAATGAATATAAAATTATCAATACTCTAAAGAATATGGCCATGGTGGCAACAACCTATAAGACAAAAGGAAATAATAATAAAGAAATTGCTAATCTTTTGATTGTTAGATGTTCTAGATAATTAAAAGGTTGGTGGGATTATTCAATTCTGTCAAAAGAAAAAATAGAATTATTTTTAGTGGTAAAACCTGAAATTGTTGAAAGACAAGTAATTCAAACTCCTGATACTATCAATACCTTAATAGAAAGAATAACTAAACAGTTTATAGGAAACCCTTCCCAAATTCAAGAGAGAGCTTCAGATGCTTTGCTAAACCTCAAATGCCATACCTTAATAAATTTTAGGTGATATAAAGATGTATTTTTGTTAAGAGTATATATGAGACTGGATTATAGCTTAGCCTATTGGAAGAAAAATTTTATAGTTGGTCTTCCAAAAAACTTCTCTCAAAAGATTAAGGAAACTTAAGAAGAGAAAATAATGGAGATGTCTCTTGGAATTAATTAACATACGGTCAATTAATCAATATAATTAATCAAAAAGGTTTAACCTTATGCATTGATCTAAAGTTAAAAGCTAAAATAAAAAATGAAGCCAAAATTAATAAAAAAGAATTAGGCTCTTTTTGTCAATAATATAATTATGAACCAATAATAGAAGTACCTTTAAATAGGAGAAAACAACAATATAAATTAAATATCAATAAACCCTTAAGAGTATTTTCAAGAAAAAAAATATTTTTTAGAGTTTTCCTCAAAAAGATCTAAGGATACCATAAAACATTAAAAAATCTAGAGGAATTAGAAACACCGGTTAGAATATAGTTTGTTATGAATGTGGACAATTTAGTCATTATAGCAAACATTGCAAAATGAAAGAAAAAATAAACAATTTAAGATTGGATGATGAATTAAAACCACAACTTCAAGATTTATTAATAAATTTAATAGATAAATCTAATTACTCTCTAGAAAAAGAAGAAAAAGTACTGTATCAAGAAGAGTTTGACATAGAAGAACCAAGAGACAATGTTTAGTGTTCTTAAAATTGCGAAGAGATATGTGTCTACTCCATAACAGGCTTTTAGTACCTGCTCCCTAGTGGGCTTTTAGGAATAGAAGAAAGTTTTGGATCAATATAAATCATTTCAAAAGTTATTTAAAAAAAATTATTACCCATATGTGTGTGTGTTTGTGCATGCTTCATTATTTTCAAAATCATTCACCAGGTATATTAACTCTTCAACATGAGTAAATCTACTCCTTCTCCCAAAAGATCTGTAGCATATTATGCAATGAAACCTCCTATTTTTCCCAATCAATTCAGATATTCAATAATTGAACCTTCAATAGAATCCACCATTTTACCCACCAAAATAAGTTCAATATTCTTGGAATAATACCACAGCTTGCAAGAAGTTATCTTGAGGCAACAACTTCCTTGGTTAACCTTTCTTCTCCTAATACCCTTCCTTCAAAACCTGTATATACTCAAGAAATTGGATACATTGTCAAAAATATCAAAATTCCTATTTTGACCGTAAAAGGCCATCAAAAGATTAAAATTCCTTACGACTATGCCAAAAATGTTTTACCTCAAAACTGGCATTATATTCCAAAAGATTTTTGGAAAATAAAAGAGTTTTATGAACATGTCCTTCTTTAAACCCAGTCAATAGAGTTAGAACAAAAAGCACCTTTCTAATCCTAAAAAAATAGCTTAATCCACATTCAAAATTATTAGAATCTTAAACTTTCAAGACTAGAAATTATCTCCTTTTACTCTCAAGAAATTTTAAGTCTTTTTTTAGCTTAAATATTTCAACTACAAAGATTACAAGCAGGCTTAGTTCAACATTTTGTCTTACAGTAACTTTGCATATTTTTGGTTTATTCAATTTTCTTTAGTATGCCCAAAAGATCCTCTTGCCTAGTTTACTGAGTGGTTCAAAATTTATGGACGAACTCCTCAAATATTTGATAACAAAATACAAAAATTTTTGATTTGTTCTCTTCAAAAGTAACTCAAAATATTGATAAATTATTATATTTTTGCATAAATTTCAAAATTACCTGGATACTTTACTGGGATTACACTTTTCTTAAAAAATATCTAGAACCCTACCCTGTTAGTCAAGCTAGAATATTTAAAGTTAAATGGTGGAGAAAATTCAAAATAGAATTTGCTAATTCTCTAGTTGTCAATAGATATCTCAACCATAATCCTCAAATAAAAGCACTACCTTAAGATCATACCAATTTCTTAATGTCCAAAAGTAAGCACTTTACAAAATTAGTCGATGTTTCCTCTAAACAAGAATTCAAAAAAAAAAAATACTGAAAACCTTGTCTCAAAAAGATAGTGATGAAGAAAAAGACTCCAACATGGAAAAGATCCATTCAGTCTTTCAATAAAATGAAGATGACTATTATGGAGTAAATCTTAGTCAGTTTTAATAGTTCAAAATAGTGTGCTCTCAGTACAATAATTCAATATACCTTTGGTAAAAAAATTTGACAAGCAACCACCCACTATCAAGAAGAGTCTAAGGCAAGAGTAATATTCAAGATTCCTTCAATTACCTCAAAAATAGGTTATTAGTCTATTTAATTATTGTTCAAGATGTTATAGTCAATTCAATCACTATTCAAGATGCTTTAAGAAAATTGAAGAAATTTTGGAATCTGTCAAAACTAAATTTAAGAGAAATTTGAAGTCTAGAAAAAATCTCAGCATCTATATAAGTAGAAGATTTCAAAAATTAAAGATAGCACCTTAGAATCAATTTCAAAATTAGAGTCCTAAGCACAACCCCTATATCTTTTGTAACCTTTCTCCTTCTTCAATATTTATAAGTCTTTTTTATTTCAAAATCCTTTGTACGTGATACTCAGGAATAAATAAATTCTATAAATTTTCAATACTGTGCTTACCTCTATTTCAAATTTTATATTTGTAATATATTATATTTTCAATATGATTTCCATGCTTCTATATTGTTTCAGTATTTTTTATATGCTTCTACACTATATTAATAATTTTTACATGCTCTTTTTATACATTAATATTATTTTTAATATATTTTCAAGATCGATCCAGAGCTACTCATCCAGAGCTCCTTGAGTAGCTCTGCCCAATTAATATCAGAACCTTGTGGCGGTGATGAGAGGTTCCTAAGTTGTTATAGTCAAGTCACTGTAGCCTAAATAGTAGTTTCACTACAAGGGAAAGGGTTGATTATTATAGCAATGAGGGGAAATCATTGGCTACTTTGGTAAAGGAATTTTAATTGAAATAGTTAGTTGCCTTAGTTAAAGAATTCAAACTGGAATAGTTAAAGTTGATTGTTTTAGGTTAAGGTTTTGGTACCTTAGTTAGTACACTATGCTTTGATATAACAGTAATATGTTATTGTAGTTTTAAGAGCCATTGTTGTTAACTCGTTTTGATACTTAGGGAGAGATGAGTGTTAAGATGAGGTTTCTATGGTGTTAGATGGTCCTGTACAGGAGCAGAAAGCCTTGGAGGAAGAAACCAAAACTAGAGTAGTCAATAAACCTGATAAGAAAACCAAGATTAGAATAATCAATAAACCTAGTTAGAAAACCAAAATTTAAGTAACTAACAGAACCTTCCCAAAGCTAAAAGTAATCAATAATTCTTTTTTAGCAAATTAGTGTTTCCAAAATAGTTGATATGCCTTCTTCAATCTAGAATCAACCCTCAAAACACAAGGTATAAATATTGGTAGGCATAGCCTCTTCAGTCTAGAATAAAAATTTATCTCATAAAATTTATAGTCAATCAAATCAAGAACAAATACTAGAAATAGTCAACAATAAAAAGTTAGATAAAAAAGTAAAATTAGAAATTATCGACATCCTTTCAAAACTAAGATAATATAATAATTTGAAAGAAGAATATATTATCAATAAAGACTTTATTAGTAAGGAATTTTCATTGAAAAAAATAAAAAAAGAAATTAGTATTTTTCAATATTTTCAAAAGAAGAGGTAGATAATTATAAAAAATGATATTACAAAACTTTAGAAGAATTAAAAGAATATCAATATTTTTTTTGATTGGTTTGACAAATATTGTCAGGAGAAAGATATCAAGAATCCTTTTATAAATCTTTCTAATTTTCAAAAAAAAGGTAATATTTCAAAATCAATAGCAAATCCTTTGATAAGCTTTTTAACAAATAGAACTTTAGCTAGGAAAAAGAAAAATAAAATAAAATAAAAAATCAAAATTTAGATAAAGAAATATTAGATCTCAAAATTAACGCAATTATGCAACAATTCATAATAGATTTTGAATAAGAAATTTGTCAAGAAAAGAAAACTACTACTTGTCAAAAAGATAATCTACCACCTACCACTTAAGAAAATAACTTGCAACAAAATTCAAGTCTAAGTCAAAACTTTTCAAAAAATAAGACAAAAAAGAAATCTCCTAACCAATAATTCAACAAAGAATCTTCAACAATAGAAAAAAGAAAACTAGCTAATGAAGTAAAAATTTTAAATCAAAAAATAAAAGATTTATCTTTAGAACAACACTTTATCCTTGGTTAATCATCCTTTAGAACTAAGTAATAATCTAGAAAATGAAAGGAGACCTATAAATATTCAAAAAATAAAAGACTTATATTTAGCCAAGAATGCTTCATTTTTAAACAAAAATGACTCTAAACTAGAAATGAATAGTAATAACGTGAATAATAATAATAAAAAGGATTCAAAACTACAAAAGAAGTTAGTAAAAAAATTTCTATTAAAGAAAATAAAAACTGTAAAAGCCTTTTCAAGAAAGTACTTCGAGAAATTACCTAACCAAAAGATTCCAAAAATAATTAATGCAATTTCAAGAGAAATAAAAATTTTAATAGAAATGATAGAGAGAATTCTAGATACAGAAATTCAAAAGAATTATTTATTAAAATTGAGAGATATTTTCATTTAGAAAGAAACTCTAGAAAAAAAAAATAAACCTTATGATCTACAAGAAATATTCAACAGATTTAAACCCATTAATAATCAAATTACAATTCAGGACTTACAAAAAGAAATCAATAATTTTTAAAAGGAAATAAGAAGAATTAAAGAGAAAAACCAAGAATTTGAAGAAGAAATTTCAAGATTATCAAAATATTCAACTAAAGAAAAATGTATAATAATCTAAGAACAGAAATAAATCAAGATTACATAATAGCCTTAGCATCTTTTCAAAACATTCAAGAAACTTTAAAGGAAAAGGTAGAAAAAGAAGGAAATCAATGTTTGAATGCTATCTAAAGAATTTAACTCCATAAATAGATATGTCAAATCAATTTGGAAATAGATAATGATTTTTATAAAACATTTTATGTTTTAGTAGACTCTGGAATAAATATGAATTGTATTCAAAAAAGTTTAATACCCACAAAATATTATCAAAAGACCAAGGAAGAATTGAGAAATGCAAGTGGAACTCAAATGTAGGTTACTTATAAAT
Source organism: Saraca asoca (assembly GCA_026873985.1). Taxonomy (NCBI): domain Eukaryota; kingdom Viridiplantae; phylum Streptophyta; class Magnoliopsida; order Fabales; family Fabaceae; genus Saraca; species Saraca asoca. Next base: position 12,792 of record JANHAO010010630.1, read on the forward strand.
TAGAAAATGCAAGAGTTTGTCAATAGAAAATATGTTTCAAAAATACTTTTATCCTAATAAAAGGAATGAATGAATTAATAATTTTAAGAATATCTTTCCTAATACAAATATATCTTTTTATGGTTATGTCAAAAGGAATTCACCCTTTAAGATTAAAAAATTTATGTTTTGAGTTTCCTTTACCCCCTATAATTAAAGAAGTCAACACTATTCAATAAAATGAAATATTTTCAATTTATAGATGATCTACAAGATGAAGTCTAGTCTACTATATGAGAATAGAATAAAAACTTGAAAATCCTCTAATTCAACAAAAAATAAAAAACTCAACTCTTTTCAAAAAATAAGTATGTGCTGAAAATCTCAGTGTCTTTTAGGATAGAAAGTAGCATATGACTTCTTTAAAAGGATTTCAATGAGAAAAATATTCCTATAAGATTAAGACTAATACAAATGAAAAAAAGAATTGCTAAATTATTGCAAAAAGAAATTAACAATTTGTTAGTCAATAAATTAATAAAGCAAGGTAAATCTCCTTAGAGTTGCTTTGCCTTGTATGTTCAAAATTAAGTTGAAATATGTTATGAATATTTTTCGTACTAAACAAATGGGCTAGTAAAAGCCCAATAAGTAAATTCAGCCAAGGAAGGCCTAGCTTAAGGTCATTGGAAGGCATCAGGTTACCTAAATAAAAGCTTAGGTTGCTAGGCAACAATGCTTATAATAATCTCGAGACGATTCACAATGAGTTTTAGCTCACAGAACGAAACAAGCCACCTCAACCATCTTCCAAAAAGCTCACTATGGTTAAACCCGAGGAGGGAATAACTTGCATGGCTAACTTGAAAATATTAACTTACAGGAATCAACTTGCCATTAATTTATTATTCTTTTTTCCTTTTTGTTATAGCCCAACAACTATAAATAGAGGGGGGAGATCATTATACAAAAGAGAGAGGGATCTTTAGACGTACAAACTCTCTGAAAAATATAAAGAGAATCATGATACAAACAAGTACAAACAAATTCAACACTCAGCAAAAAAACTGGGAAATAAAACCATTGTGGACATAGGAATTAATATTTGATTTTAGTCAAATCACGTTAAAAAACTCCTAGTGTCTCCCCTCCCTGTTCTTCCTTTTGCCTTCGCTTTCTTTCTCACTCTTTCACACTTAGACTGGATTATAGTTTGGGATTTTACTGAACTTTATTGGTTAACCAGATTCCACCATCAACAAAATAGAAAGATATGATTCCAAGTTAGTAATTAATTACAAACTTCTCAATAAAGTTCTTTAATGGATAACATATCCAATTTCAAATAAAAAGGATTTATTAGGAAAAAATTTTAAAGCATTGATATTTTTAAAATTTGATATGAAGTCAGGATTTTGGCAAATCCAAATCAAAGAAGAAGATAGATGCAAAATTGCTTTTAGTACACTTTTTGGACATTATGAATGGAACGTAATGTCATTTGGTCTAAAAAATGCACCTTTTGAATTTCAAAATATTATGAATGATATTTTAAATCCATATACCCATTTCTCAATGTCTATATAGATAATATTTTAATTTTTTCAAATTCAATAGCATAACATTTTAAGCATTTACAAACACTTTTTAATATTATCAAAGTAAATGGTTTTATTGTCTTTTAAAAGAAAATGAAATTATTTTAAACAAAAATCTAATTCTTAGGACATGATATTTATTAAGGAACCATAAGTCCAAGAAGTAAAGTAATAAAATTCGCTGATGAATTTCCATAAGAAATCAAAGACAAAACTCAACTTCAGAGATTTTTAGAATGTCTTAATTATATAGTAGATTTTATTCCAAATCTAAGTCATATGCAACACCAAAAAAAATTTATAAAAATAAAAATAAAATTAAAATTAAAATTAAAATTAAAAAAGGACTAAATTAAAAGATTGGTAGGGACTAAATTGAAAAGATTTATTAAAATTGGGCCTTTGTTAAGGCGGCATAAAGATTTGGGCCAAAGTAAAAGGTGGCGCAAATAATGGGGGTTAAAATGCAAAAATAAATAAATATTTTTATTTATAAAAAAGGACCAACCCCCTCAGAATTGGCCCCTCCCGTTTGGCTTCTTCCCCGAACCACCTTCTTCTTCATTTTCTGGCTTTCTCCGAAACCTTTCGGAGTTCCTCACATGCTTGCAAATGTTTGGTCATTTTCAAGTCCCGACGTATCATTGGGAGCCCAGCCGGAGTTTGTTTCTTTCCTCTTCGATTAGCTAAATTCGAAAAATTCTACGGTAGTCAGTAAAGCTTTAAACGTTTGGCCATGGTAGCTCCGATCGTCGTCTAACCACCTCGTCACCGGTGGACATCCTTTTTCTCCTTTCCGACGTGTTTTTGGACCAAATGAACCTACAGTAGCTCAGAACCTCTTGGCTCCCCTATTTTTCAGCTGGTTCGGCTAGCTGAAGTTTTGGACCATCGGTGGCATTTGGGTCAACGGCGAGCTGAGGGGTGAAGCTTCAGGACATGGTGAGTACTCTTAGATCATTAGTTTTATTTCATACTACTCTAATTGAAAGTTGTCAAGAAATTATATAGAAGCTTGAAAATGTGTAGTTGTTGAAATTGGAAATTTTGGTGATAATCTAATTCTGATGTGTTCATAATAAAGTATAGATTCTGGAATGCTTGATATTTCTATAAGTTTTACAGTTTGGATGTGAGTGGATAGTGCCACCCTTGCAAATATTGTTTTGCATGAAGAAGTGATTTCATTGAATTTTAAAGTATGACTTTCTTTGAATAATTTAAATTATCAATGATGATTTATTCTGAGGTATTATTTATATTTAAAATATGTATTTTTATCTTGTTTTATTATGAGAATTGATGAAAATTTTTTCAATGTGAAAAGTTTGGATAATTTGAGACATTGGACTCAATGGAAACCTATTGGTAATCGGATAGCATTTGTGAACAGCTTGTATGGCTGGATAATACAAAAAATGGCCTGAATGGCGGTAATAGCCCAATGGGTAGTAATGAGAAATGTGATCATTGAATATGAGTATTCGATATCTGTAATAAGTGAAAAAGGAAATACTGATGATGTCTCAATTACCAATGGGAGTTTCCTTGAGGTCCAGGTGTTGATATTATTTTTTTACATCTTGAAGGGAAATGAAAATAGAAATGTTTTAGTTAGTTTACAAAATACTTTGATTAATTTAAATATGTTCTGATACTGTTACTTAATTGAATATGAAATTTCTACATGATATATTTAAAATAATTTCTTTAATTGAGAATCCATTGGTAATTCCTTGGCAACCTGCAAGTGCACCTGTGTGTTTATGTTTAATTGATTGGAGAAATAAGGGGGAGAACCAGTAAAGGTATGATGCGATTGGACTTGGAGACTTAGTTATGGTTCCCTGTTGGATTCCTTTGGGTGTGGAACCATTGGATAATCCCAGGAAATCCTTAGGTGTACTTGTGACCACCTCGGTGACAGTTGGAGCAATAAGGGGGATGGTGTAATCTGATAAATATACTTGATTGGTGTTGTAGATGGTTTAGGGGCGATATGATCGATTTTGGTTACTTATTGTAATTATCTAGATCTAACCAATATTGTCTTTAAAGAAAAAGAAATATGTTTTGAAATATTTTATTTGATTTGATACATAAGTTTCGGATTTAGGAAAAAGCTATTTTAAGAAATACATGTTTTCTCTCGCAAAATAATGGTGAAAGAGTTTTCATAAAAGTTTGTTTTGATGGGAATTTCATTTGACAGAAATATTTAGTTCAGAAATATATGTGTTTCTGACAGATTTCATATAATCAAATTGTAAATTACATTGCAGTTTGTGGTGGGACTAGTCACTTACTAAATATTCAAAACTCCTTCAATAGTAATAAAAGGAATAAAATAGTAAATGTATATAAACAAGTAATCGATAAAATAATAATAATTACGTGTTGTATTAGTTTATATTCAGGATACTCAGTAGGACAAATATCTAATTTGGGCCACTACGCGTTTGATTTGTTGTTGTGTATGCTTTGTTAGGCATATAGCCCATATTGATTGTCTGTGAATAACCTATGTAAATTGGTACTGTGATTTGGCCGTTAGATAGAAATACTTATTATATTATGTTTAAGTCCTGGATGCCTAGTAGGTTATTGTTGTCTAGGCTGGGCCACAGTGTATCTACTATTTGTTATGCAAGTATTGATGGGTGTGTGGCCCTTGTTATGTATAAAGACCTTGAGCCTGGGCATCCAAATTATAGGGGAAACTCTATTGAATTTTTGATAGAAATAGATGTGTATTTATTACTCAATATATATAATTAGGCTTGTAGGAGGTTTCCTCCAGGTGACCTTCTATGCCGGTCACAGATCATCTGGGCAGGTCATGACATCATATCTATAGACTTTTCTATAAAAGACTAAGAAAAGACTTACCTGCTTGAGTTCAGGAAATGACTAAGGCTATGTTTGGTAAAACTAGCTGATAAGCTAGCTGAAAGTTGAAAAGCTAAATTTTAGCTGAAAGCTGAAAGCTGTTAAGCTAGTTTATTAAATTAGAAATGTTTGGTAAAAGTAGTTGATAAGCTAATTGATAGATGTAAAATGACATAAAAGGGTATATTTACATGATATTAGAAAAAATAATTTTCTCTTTAAAATAAAGGATATTTATTTTTTATTATAATTTTCAAATTTAATA
>JANHAO010010631.1:0-17528 GCA_026873985.1 Saraca asoca
TTATCTTTTGATGTTTCAAAAGGGGGAGAAAAAGCATATAGCTTTATTTTAGATGATCTATTTTCCCTCAAATCTTTTTCACTTTAAATGTCATCTAAAATTATTTTTCAACATAAAAAACAGGGAGATTGTTAGCCTTAGAGATTGTTAAACTAGAATACGCTAAGCTACACATTGGTTTTAATGTTGGAAAAATAATTATTATCTAACAATATGTTTTAGTGTTTTTAAATTTATTTTTCAGGTTTAAAGAAAGCTCAAAGGTATTTGATTCAAGATTAGTGCTTTGGATTTATTTTGATTTTAATAGGATCTTATGTAAATAAGCTTAAACAGTGTTCGATCCAATTATTTTTAAACAATGAAGTGAGAAAAATCATTTTAAAGAAAAATTTTACAACATACTTCGATGGGACATCGATGTACTAAAGAATTGTGAATATTTTCATAGTCAAATCGAAGTCACTTCGATGTATCGAAGAAAATTTCTTACCAAAGGTTTGGAAACATGGCCGCTTCAATGTTGTAATCGATGTACACTCTTTAAACAACACATTATATACCGATTTCACACTAATAGAAACTCTAAGTCAAATTGAAGGACACTTTCTAGGCTTCAATTGGTATAATTGTGCTTTGGGCTCAACATAAAATTTGTATAGTATTCTCTTAGCTTTCCAACCATATAAAGACCAGCCCTGTCCAACATTTGAAGCTTAAGTCATAGCCTAAAAACTAAAATAGTGTCAAAACCCCCCAACATTAAGTAATTAATTCAATTAAACATGAAATTATGACTAAATCACAAAACAAGGCTAGTTCACTAAAATAAACTCAATTAACATTCAAAAAGGGTAGAGTATGAGAGGAAATAAAAGTAGTAAAATTTGTTGTTCATCAATCCTTTGAGTGGCCCCTTGGTAGATGCAAACCCTCTTGGTGAGTCTTAGCTTGGTCTCCCATTTTCACATCACCTGTAGGAAAACCATGGGAAAGAAGAGATAACTTGGGAATCAGAATTAGTTATAAGGGACAAATATCCCTATCCTTTTGAATAAGCTTGTCGATATGAGCCTTCTATTCTAACATTGTTAGAGCTATACCTTCCATAATTAGTCAAGTATTTTGTTTTGTTCCAATGCAACTCTATTTATAGATTTTGAGGGTGAATCCTTTTGTGGGGAAGAATTTGTAGCACTTTAATAAATAAATTAAGTTAGTAGTAAATTTTTGAAATTACGTGTCAAATGTATATAAATTATAGTTTAAAAAATATTTTTCGATGAGAAATCATGTAAATAAGTGTGTTATAGAGAGCATTTTAATTATATTTTGTGGCTAAAAGGTAATTTTTCCTTTTTTGTTTCTTTTTTTCTATTTTTTCTCCCTTTTTCTTTCTTTTCTCTCTCTTCTAGCACAGAGCCACTCCCTCTTTCTGTTATCAGTAGAATCTGGCATTACAGAGTAGGCTAGCAAAAGCCTTGAAGGAGCCAAGTTTGGCAGAAGAAAAGAGAATGGTAGACCATGAGGTCACTGTGCGAGGAGCCCCAGCTCGCTGAAGAACTTAAGCTCATTGAATGAGCTCGAGGTTGCTAGCCAGCAGTAGTCTCAGGGTGAGAGCTCCAGCTCTCTAGGATGAAGTCTTACCTAGCCAGAAGCTCACCTAGGTTAAGCATAAGGCCAACAAGCAACTTGCATTGCCATTTTGCAAAAATGACTATTGGCTTCCACACGCAGAAAGTAACCTACAGAAGCTAGTCTATAGTGCCCTAGGCAATTTTGTACATTCAATGTTTGATGTAATAGATGTACAGTTTATTTAATTCCATTTGTACCCTTCCATACTTCTATAAATGGGAGGTTGGTACCATTGTAGAAAGGAGAATGAGAAAATACTAGCAGAAATTCTGTCAATAACCATAGCCAAAGCTCTATAAAAATCCTTTCAGATTAATTAAAACGTCTCAATGGATGTAGGGTTTGGTGCTGCCCGGATTTAGCCGAACCATATTAAACCTTCATGTTTCAACCTTTCTCCTTCTTCCTCCACTGTCCCTCATTACTCACCACCCAAACAGCTGGGAAACAACTTGGGTCCAAAAGGAACCCCCTCCGTTGGTCGAATTTAGGTGTAATCGAAATCTACTGTCAACATTTTGGCATACTCAGTAGGACTCGTCTGTCTTCTGATTGTTTCTATTTTCCATGTTCATCTCTGATGCAGCCATAATGGTCAGAGGAAAAGCTATCAGGAAGTCTAATGCCCTTGATGACCAGTTGGAAGGTCATACTACAAGTTCCTCCATCGCCAGAATTGCTAATGGTTTGGCCTTAGCAGTTCATCGCTAAATTGCTGCCACTGTCTTCAAGACCAATGAAGCACAAGTATGGCAGTAGTGCCAAGAAGCATTTGAGGGTTCAATAAGGAGGATGACCGAAGCATTCTAAATGCTAGCTCAAGCACAAACTCTAGGTGTGCAAAGGTAGGCCGAAGTCATCACGCCAGAAAACATCTCCCAGTAGCAATGAGCTAAAACTTCAAATAGAACTAGTCATAAACATGTTTCAGGTCATCATTTGCATGACAAGGAGGATGCATGAAGTCGCCAGGTTTCCAATCAGAAATCTAAAGGATTGCTATTGTTGATGGAAGAGTTACTCCAAAGGGTGAAACAACAAGAGGCATACCCCCGAGCTTAAGATGACCAGAGTCACGTCCAGGAACAAACTCTCTTCTCTAAGAAGATCGTAATGGAGCCCCTCCCCTAGAAGCTCAAAATTCCTACCTTCCCACTGTACAATGGGGATAACAACCCAAGTAATCATTTGGACATGTTCAATGATCAGATGGATCTTTGGACAAGTAACCTTCTGATCAAGTGTCGTGTCTTTCCCATCACATTGGAAAATGCCTCCTGAGCCTAATTCAAGAACCTCCCTGCCAATAGTATTAACAGCTAGGAGGAATGTTACCAAAAATTTTTCAACCATTACAGGGCATTGAAGAAGCAGCTCGTGCCCCCTGTCATCTCGCCACAATCTTTTAGCACAAGCATGAGTTTTTGAAAGACTACATTACTTGATTTAGGTGCAAGATCGACAATGTAGAGAGCTTGTCCGATAAGAGCATTTTGACGGCAATAATTGTTTGCCTTTACAAAGATGACAAGCTATATAAAAGTATATACAAATCCCTAATAGCGAACCTAAGAGAGTTCTATGATTGAACTGCTAAACAAATCAAGTGGGAGGAGATTTTTTGTGCAAAAAAGTCCAAACTAGGTAGCGCAGGCTAAAATAAGAGGAGGAATAGTTGTGAAGATGCTAAGAGCGGCTCTAACCCCTAGCTCACGAAAACACCAAGGCCAAGTGACCTTAACATTTGCCTCACCATGAGCACTATAGTGTCTTATCAGATACTCCTAATAGGATTTATGCAACAAACAAGAGTAGAGAGGACTTTGGGACTCCTGCTCCCTTGTGGACACCTCGTGCAGGCATAAATACAAACAACTTTTGTACATATCACAACAAAATGGGACATAACACTTTAGATAGCTAAGCTCTCAGAGATGCTATTGAGGATCTAATTAAGAGAGGCTGCTTAAGGGAGTATGTACTACGACCTATAGCCCAGCAGCCTCCCCAGCCTCAACAGGGCCTCAAGCACCAACCGTCAACCATGGTGAGAACTATATATTGATTTCACCATATGTAAAAGCAGTGTAAGTCTCTTGTTTGCTAGATTGGTGTAAATTCTTTGAAAAATATCAACTTATTATCCAGCTTTTGGAAAGGGAAGTTTGCCATCCCTCTAGGAAAAATGTATCCTTTAAAAACCAAATTTTTATTTACGACTGAACATCAAACTAATGTGACTTATTTTCTAGTATCATGTTAATGTGACCAATTAGGCATCACATTGGGGTAACATATTCCCCAGTGTCTCACAAATATGACAACAACTTAAAGCTCATACATACGAGCCATTTTCTTAGCCATTGCATGCACATAACGATCTTACCATACATGCGAACAACTTTCTTAGCCACTGTATTTGTGCAACTTAAAGCTCGTGGATGTGAGCCACTTTCTTAGCCACTGCACGCACACTATGATCTTACCGTATATGCGAGTAACTTTCTTAGCCATTGAATATGTTGCAACTTAAAGCCTGTGCATGCAAGCAACTTTCTTAGCCATCTCATGCACACAATGATCTTACCATGCATGCAAGCAACTTTCTTAGCAACCACATGTGTACAACTTAAAGCTCCTGCAAATGAGCCACTTTGTTAGCCACTATATGCATGCGGCCAAGCTTATTTCTCGATTAAGAAGAATTACTGATTGGCTATGTAGTTATTTTTATGTGCAGAATTAATATTTATCATCTGAGAGTTGAGGGACAAGCAACCAAAATACTTGAAGAAAAAAGAAGGAAATTTTATTCATTAAAAAGCCTCAATAAGGTATGTTTACATCAGAAAGAGTCAAAATTCAAGTCAAAGAAAGTTATAGCTAGTTCTTCTAGAAGAAAGATTGTCAAGGGGAAAGCTCCCACCAAATAGAGAGCTAACCACTGAAAAATGAACCCTTGTTGACTGGAAACTCACAAGCTCGCTTAAATCCTTAACTTTCTTCTTCCAGCCCCTTCCTTAGCAGTAAGCTCTTCCTCGATCTTGCTCCTGAAATTAGGAAGTCTGGAAAAGGCCACCTGGAATGGCTGAAAAGGAGAAACCTCATAACCGTGAGGACATAATCCAAGATTCTTATGAGATCTCTCCATATTACTAGAGAGGTACTGTCTTCGAAGCTTCTTATATAGTAGACCATACATGCCTTACCCAAAAGGTGGAATGTCAAGAAATCAGGAGGCTTATCTGAAACTTTCATTCAATCACTCTCTAAAGGAAGAAGAGGACTTCTTATGTTTTAAATAAACCCAACCTGATCTTATAGAAGAATCCGGAAGGAACTCCCAACCACTCTAACTCAAAGACTCAAAAGAAAACAAAGCTGGCACACTAATGGCTGCAAAACACGTATTGTTTGGAAAAGTGAAATAGCAGACTAATCCAAAAGACTTTGACTACATAGTCGTCCATGGTTAAGATGAAAAACATCTTTTGGTTTTTAAGTAGGAATGGGCTAAATAAGCATCCAATAGTAGAAACCTATCCATGCAACCTTTTGAGTTTCTCAAGGCCCCAGTTCACCAAAGTCACACCTCACAAAGGGAAATGTATGCATGACATAAAGACAAGAGTTACGAGATATCACAATAGAATAAGCTTTTGCTAGCAGAAGTCTAACTGTCAGTCCTCGAAGTAAACTGAGAGTTGGAAGGCTAATCTTATCAATAGAATCTGGTACTATAGAGTGCACTAGTAAAAGCCCTAAAGGAGCTAAGTTTGGTGGAAGAAACAAGCATAGCAGACCACGAGGTCACTATGCGAAGAGCCCCAGCTCACTGAATGAGCTTGAGGTCACTAGCCAGCAGCAGTTTTAGCATTTGAGCTCCAGCTCACTAGGATTAAGTCTTACCCAGCCAGAAGCTCGTCGAGGTCGAGCATAAGGCCAACAAGTAACTTGCACTACAATTTTGCAAAATACATCTATCAGGTCCCACACACAGAAAGTAACTTGCAGAAGTCAGTCTATAGTACCCTAAGCAGTCTTGTACATTTAGTGTTTGATGTAATAGATGTACAGTTTATTTAATTTCATTTGTACCCCTCCATGCTTCTATAAATGGGGGGCTAGTGCCATTATAGAAAGGAGAATAAGAAAATACTAGCAAAAATTCTGCTGCTAACCATAGCCAAAGCTCTGTAAAAAGCCTTTCAGATTAATAAAAACATCTTTGTGGACGTAAGGTCTAGTGCCACCTGGATTTAGCCGAACCACATTAAACTTTCATTTTTCAAACTTTCTTCTGCATCCTCCCACCGTCTCTTGTCACTCACCGCCCAAATAGTTAGGAAATAGCTTAGGTCCCGAAAAAACCCCTCCATTGGCTAGATTCAGGTTTAATCGAATTCCACCATCAACACTTTCTCTCTTTTTAAACTGCTTACTTCTACTCCTTCTTCATTCTGCTTCAATGGTTAGGACTATAATTGCTCCTCGGCTACTTTTCTTCCTCCTCTCTAATTGGCTGAGTTGTTCTACTCCATCCTCTGCCTACTTCTACTTTTGCTTGTCCAGGATGTAACTTTGCCCTTGTTCTCGCTATTTGGCTTCTCCCTTGCTTCTCCAATCTTCTGTCCAGCTTCAACTCTTCCTTCAAGCTACTCTAATTAGCTCCCACTTAGCTTGCTAACATTGTTGCCTTTGCTCAACCTGTGTTTTGCTATAATTTTTCCTTATTTCTACTTAGCTGTCTTTCCCCTTCTTCTCCAACTAGTGGTAGCACTGCCCTCGAAGCTTCTTAGCCAGTAGCTGCTATTAGTAGACCACCATCTTCTTGCCATTAGAATGATAGATTAGACCACTCTAACCCACGATAGAAGCTAGCAAAAATCGAGTAGCTTATAGTTACTGTAAAGGTAGAGGGGCCATTACTCCTTCAAGACTTCTCCAACCAACCACCATTCTGGCTAAGCCTTTGTCCTCCCTCCCTTTCCTTGTTTTGCTGATGGTATTAAGCTGAAAACCCCAACAAAGTACAATAGGTGAACAATTTGTGCTCTTTTTCCCATTTGATATCCTTTTACTTTATGACTAGATTTAAGTGATCAAGAAATCTTAGTTCAAATTTGAAACTGATTATAAGACACAATTAGTGAATTTGGTTGTTAGATTTTGGTAATCTAGTTGTGATCCAAGAAAAAAAATTTGGAAGTTATCTTGCTATCCAAAGGTAAGTGGATAATTTTACTCCTCTTTGTGAATTTTCTTTTCATAAATGCCAATTTTATTTGCTATTGTGAGTTAGATCATCATAGCATACTATGATTTTTAAATAAAGTGAATGTTGCTAGTTCCTTGCTTTCAAAAGTATAAACATATGTTACGATGAATGGTACTACAATGAGCAAAGGTAGTCATTGGCAGAGGGGTGGTGGCAATGGAGATTTGCTCCAGTAGAGGTGGTGTTGGGCATGGCTGAAGCTGTTGGGGTTCAGAATTACAATGGGATTGGTCTAGTTGAGGAAAAGGTGTAGAAGTAGTTGGAGTAACCTCTATGAGGACAGGGCTGGGAAGGCCAGGGGGTGGTGAAGCAAAGTGGGTTGTGATTGAGCACACCAAAGAGCTTCCAACTCCTCCAGCAACTAGTGAACATATTCAACAAGTGCATCATGCTCAAGTTTAACAACAATTTGCCAAGCTTCTTTTGCCATGTAATCTTCATGGAGATGATCCCTAACCCTTCTGAAATGACAACGTTCATCAGGCAATAGGGTGCAAGAGAGATGTGAGTGAGAACATTGAGACATGAGATGGCTAGGAAAGCCACAAACAGAGCCAAATGAAACTCTTCTTTCAGGTGAAGCTAACTGAAGGAGTGAGCAACAATTAGGAAGTGACCTACAGGTGCAACAAAGTCAATAGCACATGACACAAGTGGTCCACCAAGTACACTCTGACAATCAAGTCAGTATACAAGCAGAGTTTTAGTAAGTGTAGTGAAGATGATATGAAAAAGAGATACTTACTAGTATATGTAGGTGTTGAGTATGCCAGTTATTATACTTTTAGATGAATGATGTGTGACCACACGTCTTCAGTGTATTGGTAGCATCAGTAAGACTCCTGTTGGGTGGCTACTGTAGTCCTATTATTTGTGCATGCTTGAGCCATAGTTTTTGTCATATGTTGGTTGGGTGGTTGATTCACTAGGCTTTTGTTTGGTCAAGTTATTTGAATAAGCCAATCGGCCAAATGCATAAGGCCAATTGGTTTGGACCTGAGACTCCTTGTAGTTATTTTTTCAATTGGTCTTGGTCTCTGGATCTCGCTCAATCATCTAGAGACTAGTGATCACTTTGGACTATATTATCAATATTTTTATAATTTACAAATAATTCAAATCTAAAATCAACCACTAACATCCAAAATTATAATCTATGCAATCAGTATATTCTAACTAAATATTTTTAAGATCTAGTTTATATCTAAAGGAGTTGAGGATGTTTGTCCAACCAAACTTAAATTCAACCCAATATTCCACAGTCTTGAAACCAGATTTAAATTCTAGTAATTATTTATGCTTGCCAGTTCTAACTAGTAGCACCAAGGGCCAATTTTGGTTCAGCTTTCAAAATTCTTATAGACTTCAAATCAAATAACACTTGTAGCTTGTACCCTAATTTGTCACAATTGCATAAATCCAAAATCATAGTAACGTGCATTTCGAAGTTCGGTTCATAACTTGGTTCAGTTAATAAGTAAAATTACGGAACCAGAAGAACAAGAATTTGATTGGATAACCAAGGAGAAAAGATCCAGGTAGAGAAAGAGAGTGATGGGGAACCTTGATGATTCAGTGTAGGTACTGGAGCAACATATGATTAGCTCAAGACGAAGAGGACGACGAACGTCCTCTGAAAACTGTGGGCATTACCTCCGTCTTCTTTCGTCACTAAGTTCTCGGTTCACTCATGATCTGAAATAATCTTTGCCAACAGTAGCAGTGATTTCTATCTCCGAGAGTTGAGGAGATTGTGGTGATTGGTGATCTAGGTGGGAGCTGGTTCCAAGGTGGTCTGGCTGTTGAAGTCGAAACGGCAGCGCCAGAGGCTAGGGGGTCTTCCTTACTCATGGCGAGGAGGCAATTTTGGAGAGGGAAGCTAGCGTTGAGAGAGGATGAATGGAAGTGGTGGGCGGAGAAGATGAAATGGGGATGACAGACTCGATGGTGAGAAAGAATGTGAGTGGCTATTGTGGAAGGAAGGGAATGGAAAGAAAGGAAACTAGGAAAGGGGAAATAAAGAGGAAGAAAGGGATAAAATAATTTATTAAAATTGAAGATTAATATCAGAAATACAGCTGGAAGAAGAGAGACATAAAAAAAGTTCATGTGTAACAATTGTCGCAACTCGAGGAAATGAGAAAAGAAAATTACTGTGAAAAGTGTGTATTTATTTCATATTGAATACAAAAAAAGTCACGCTAGTTATTTGTAATAATTAAATAAAGATTTTGGATCTTTTTTTGTCATTAAAACCATTGTTTAAATAATACAAACTTAGTCACTAGAGCAATAAAAAAAGTTAAATAAAATTTTATAAATTCTGGAATCTAATTAGATAAAATTTCAATATCTTTTAATAAAACTTAGAATTTAGATTTTGCCGTGAAATAGATTAAATAGTTTTTTAGTAGTTAAAATTAATTGTACACCAAACACTTAAAGCAACAATAAATTATTTATTTATTTACTTTTTTAAAAAATAATTATTATTAAAATTAACACACATTAAATATCTCATGTGATAAAAGATAAATTTAAATGCACTATAATTAAATTTAAAATCTAATAAAACATTAACATCATTTCATAAACTTTGGATTTTAATTCTTATTCTAAAGAAATCAAAAAATAATTATTTAATATTGCAATAATTAGCACATCAAAATATTTAAAGCAATAAATAGTTTATTTACCTTTCCAAAATAATTACCAAAATAATTAATACATAAAAACATTACAAACATAAATTTCAAAATTAAAATTTTCACATAACTCATATACTAGCTCCCTTTAAGATATATTTTGCAAACCTTGTAAGCACAATTTCAAATAATTTTAGGAAATATAATTACATAATAAGAATTTTATAAAATTTGTTTAAAAGGATTTTCGAGTATTACACTTTGTATTAGTTCATAGACATTCATCGATTTCCTCAAAGAAATCATAATATCTACTAGTGCTACTACAACTTGTCTAGCTAATCTATTTTTCCCTATGAGGAATTATCGATGCTGGCTTAGCCCTAAATGCATGAAGGGTTTTATGAAACTGTGATGGAAGCTATTTATGAACATTTTGGATGTCTAGAAAAAATTTTATATCTTAATATTTTGAGACATTTATTAATAGTATAAAAATTATGAAGATTTTTAAATATATGAGAAAGGTAAAATTTATAAAATTATGGAATTTAGAAAAAGTATAATTTTAGGAATAATTTATAAAAATTTTAAAAGAATATGACGTCTTATGCACATCATGAAAATCATAAAAAAGAATTCATAATATTCTTGAGGAATCATGGAAACATGGAATAATGGAAAACATAAAATATGAAATCATAAAAATATAGAATCATGAGAACATGAGAAGTCAAACTTTTAAGCTAAGCCCCTCATGCATACATACAATAATTCGTATATCACAAGAATTTCAATAAGCACACGCGTGTGCACATGCACGCATGCACACACACACACACACACACACACACACACATATATATATGTATATATATCCTACTCTAAGCTACCCATGTTTGTATAACCTTTTCATATCCAAGTTCTACTCTAGATCCATTCACAGACATAACATATTAAGAACTTTCTAATATTCTTTTCACAATCTAAATCCTTTCAATTTCTTTATTGATCAATATTTTTTACTTAGATTTAATTTCTCACTTCCTAAAGTTAGATATTTGGCTAATTGGAAAATATAATTATATCAAAAGGAAGCTGCAAGGACAAAAACTCCCACACACCTGATAGAGACAATCTTCTGCATTCTTGATCATCAAATCATGGGTACAGGGCCTAAACTGCAACTTGAGTGAAACCTTGCAATCTATGCAAAATTCACTATATAAAAATTAAGAATTAATAAAGGTGAGATAAAATGAACTCATTCAGACTTTTAATTTGATTAATTTACGTCAAATTTTTTGATTTGGATTGGGGATGCAAATACACCTTCTTTAAGTAAGATTTTAGCTCTCAAGGACTCTTTAATTGCTTTAGGATTATGATATCTTGAATTTCGTGCATTAGGATTTTCTCCTACTTCACACTAGTTGCTTGACTGGTCTAGCAATCTCAATTGACTAGCCCAATCAATCAACCCATCAGCCCTTGTGTTGACCTAACAAACCCATACCTGATCCCAATCAAGTTAACTTTAAAAGGTGTTACAAAATCCCCTTATTTTAAACAATTCATCCTTGAATTGTCCCTCTGTATGTATCCTAATACATCTATCATTTTAGTTCCTTTCCTAACTTGTCCTATCTATGCAATTCACAATTCATCTTTAAACTCCTTTTTCAGTTCTTAATGTCTACCTCTTTTGTGTATTTGGTTTACTTCACTAATCCTAGCCCTTATCTATTCATTCATGCTCTTTTGCCTTTCTGTTACTCATATCATGACTAACATTTGTAATGTCATCATCCTTCCTTAATTCTCATTCTTCAATTTTGGTGCTTACGGTTATCATCTTACCATTGCCTAACTACTTCTTCGTTATACTTTATTGTTACTTCCTATGGCTAACATCTAATACTTAGTCAGTTTGTGTGGATTGGGTCTCATGTCGTTTGGGGTTCCATCATTTTATTCTCTTCATGATCGTTTTGTCATTACATCCTTATTTATTTCCCTTTGAAGTCTACTAGCCTTTTGCCTTTCTTTAATCTCCTTATCCTTAAACATTCTTTTTTGAGCTTATCTTTACTTTTCTTCTTACTATTACAGAAACACATTTACATGGTTATTTCACACATGCCATGTTAGTTTGGAGACTAGCATCTATCTGAGTTATGATGTAAGTTAGAACAATCCACATTGGTTTCTTAACAGATGTGTAAAATAAAAAATAATGTTAGCTTGCAATATACAACTAACGTATTTTTACTTAAAAAAATTAAACGTCAATTTTTTATAAAACCCAGCATCTTTTGTTCAATTAAAAAAATTAATTTTTATCACAAACTGACGTATTTTCTTAACTACTAAAGACATTGGTTTTATAAAATAATTAACATCATTAGTTGACAAAAAGATGTTAGTTTTGTAGAAAAACCAACATGTTTTCCCTTAAAACAAATCACTATTCCTACCTACATTTTTACAGAAACCTATTGCTGGATAGCTATATTTTTATAGAAACCTGCTACTCTTCACATTTTTGCAGAGACAACCATCAAACCAATATCTACAATCTCTCAACACAATTCCAATCTCAATAACTTCAAATATTTTATTGAAACAAAAAATTCAAGAAGTTACAAAATTAAATTAAAATCAAAATATGCGAAATTAGCAACAAGTCTATACAAAACAATCATTTACTTACTTTTTGAGTAAATTCTCTCAATGGTACTTCTCCTTTACTTAAGCCTCCTCCTATAATGCAATTTTTGGCATTGGTGAGAATTTTAAGTAAGAAATATTTTAAGTGTTGTCATGTCCATCCAAATAAGTTCAAGCTATATTTTTATATATAAAATTCATGGTGGTCAATTTACCTAAAAGAAGAATTATTTTTTATGAAATTAGCAAAATGATATATGAACTTCATAAAAGTAACTAAATTAAATTTACAAGAAACTGGTTGTAACATTCAAACTTAAAAGCAAACCATTTAGGAGGCTATACAGATTGTAAATTATTAACAGATGGCTAAATTCCTTCCTGATACAGTTTCTGCTCCACTAAAATCAAACAATTTTAGTATTAAGTTATCTTAATTTTAATAAATACATAATTAAGTATAAGCCTCTAAACTACAAATTATACAGTTAGTTGCTTCCATATACAATAAACACATAATATATTAGAGAATTCTAATCATAATTTAAATTATCTTTTGTGATCATGATCGTGAGCTTTTGAATAGAGCCAAAGAGTTTTTACTTCAGGCTAGAGCACACAATTAAACATAATTAGCACTTAATTCATCTCATCCACACAGCATCAATCATTAATAAAATTCAAAAAGAGAAATAGTTATTACCTAGAAACAACGAGAAAGCAAGAAGAAGAAGATCGATTCGAACCATTGGGAGAAGCAGAGTGAGAATAAGCTAGGCTTTTCAGCCGACAAGAGGAGAAAGTGAAAGGGAGAGTGAGAGTGCCTTTTAATCACCAAAGATAGATGGGAAGAGAGATCTTATTTCAAACCAACGAGAGTGTGAGAGTGACAATCAATTTTGAAAAATCTTCCAAGTAAATGACAGACTTTTGACGTCAATTTTTTAATAAGAATCGATGTATTAATTTTCAATTCCACGCGTATTTCATGCCACCGTGCCTCATTTATTTTAAATTATTTTTATCCATTTTGTTTTTTAGATAATATATTACAATTTTCACAAATAAATTATTTGAAGGCTAACTATTTTTTTAACTATGTTGCCTATTAATTAATGTTCAAATTTTGAATTATTTTGTCCAATTAATAGTATTTAATTTATAAAATATTCTACAATCTTAGTAAATAAAATTATATGATTGGGAATAGAATAAAATAATGATTTGGGAATAATTTTGTTCATAAATAAAATTAGACTAAATTGTTTAAGTTTTGACAAAATGTTTAAAAAAAAAAAAGCAATCATCTCTATTATTACATCTAATTAATGATTAAAAAATAGAAATCTCTAATATTACATCTAATTAAAATTTGTGAAGACTTTAAACGTCGATTTTTTATTAAAATATTGATGTCATTTCTATTAATACATACTTTTTTTAAAAAAAAAAAACAAAGATCTCTACTATGACATCTAATTTAAAATATTTAGAGACTTTTGACATTAATTATTGTTAAAAAATGACATCATTTACCTTAGCTTGTCTTTTGTTTAAAAAATAGACATGTAATATTATATGTAATAATTTTCATCTTAGGCATTGGTTAATGTGTTGAAATTGACATGTAAATCATTAAAGATGTCAAATTTTATTCAAAAAACTGATAACATTTCTCTTAACTCGTCTTTTTTTAAAAACAAAAACAAACATATAATGCCTTACAAAACCTTCAATACATTACAAAACATATACATTAAAAAAAATTCAATTACAAACAAATTTAGTACATTACAAAACATATAATCTATTACAATTATTCAGCACAATAGTGCAAGAGAAACTTAGCCAACTTATCTTGAATGATATCAATTTTAGCTTAAGCGTAAGGACTAGTATCTGTAAAGTACTACAAAATTCAAAAAATAGGTATCATTTTTTTTTTTGCCATGATAGAATCATTTTTTGTGAAACACATGTGCATACAATAAATCACATATCCATATATCAAAGAACACACTATAATTTTTATGATAGAAATCTCAACAAATACAAATTAAACTATTATGCCTCTTGTGGATCATGGTCTTCCTTCATTTAAGTGATCATGTCACATAAATACCTCATTATAAAGTATCCACACTTGACATTTCCCTCACTTAAGTGATTATGTCATGCATATACCTTATATGTCACACAAATATGTACCTAAATAACCAGTTCAATCAAGTATGAAATTAGTTATATTATTATAAAATGTGTTCAAGATGATAAAAAATATACTTTTAAGGTGATTCATTTTATGTTAGTTTTTTTCCTATAGTCACCCATGTAAAAATAAATCTTAAGACATCTGTTTAATCAAATTCATGCAAGAAACTAATATATTAATAAAGGAAATCATATATAATATAAATGCCAACACTAAATTTTAAGTTACAAAACAACTCACGAGTGAACTAAGTTTTTGATATTCTTATGTGATAGATGTCCCAAGGGGTCAAACTAGCACACCACATTACTTTTCGCATAAATTGTACATAGCATCCAATGATAACTATAATAACAAAATCAAATAAGTAATAACAAAATTATGCTTATAATAACAAAATATCATATATTACATTAGATTCTAACAACTTGATAAACGATGCAAAAACACATTGTCAATTTTTTTTAGGACTCCTAAGATGTATGTCATTTTATCATTATAGGTAGAGCCTATGAGTGCAAGTAACTATGGACATAGAAATCCATAAGCAACTTGTCCCTTGGTCTCACAGTTACAATGCAAAAACCTTTATAAGGAAATCTAGGAAATGGTTAACAAAGATAGTTTGAACTGTATAATAGAAATAAAATTATGAATTAAAAGTTAAAAGTAAACTCACATTTCAAAAACTTGGACATCAGACATATTTATCTCTTCCATGACTAAGAATTGTATGATGTCATCCTTGGTCATAAAAATTTCACATTCATTACCCATAACCTTGCCATACATATAAATTTAGATTAAATCATCATTTGCCATATTCTTATCAACAACAAATAATCTTTTCCATAGTTCAACATAAGGTATCTCTTAGGGTTGAGTTGGCTGAGTTGGTTAAGTTATCATTGATTCCTTTGTCTGCTTACTTTCAACCTCCTTAGGATCCTCCCCCTTTACTCACTCCTTTCTTAGTAAGATGCCTAATTAGCATGCACAAAATTATGAAATTTAGATATTAGAAATATAGTAAAATTAGGTCTTTCTAAAAAATTATTCATTAGATAGAAAATAATACCTTTGTAGCAAAAGTGATAAGACTCTTTAGCCATGTGAGGTATGACCTAATCGCTTAAGCTATTATCCCTAGTTCATTTGTTGGCACCAATAGTTTTACACTTTAATCTAGTGAGATGTCAACAATGACCTTTGCTTGATCACCCAACAGTTGTTGGCAATGGAGGGTGGGATTGTGGGAAAACTTTCCATACATTTTTCAGGCTCTAAAACTAGAAGACATATGGTTTCTTCCTACATAGACAAAAAAATTAAATTGAAAAAGTTATAATGTTATTTTTCATAGAAAATATTAGAAACTACTTACATAATAAAGGAAGTTTAAGCTTTTAGTAAAAGTCATTTACCTCTAGTAGCTCTGCAAATAGATCGGGGTCTCCCAGGCAACTGGCTTTCACAGTGCTAGGTGGGAGAAGAAGGTACCTCTCTACCTCGTCATCTATCAACGTCAGGTCAACCAGTGGCTACATGTTGCCACCATCTTCTGATCAAAGATTTCTTCCATCTTAGCCCGGATCTTCTTTCTTATTTTCTATTTTCTTGGCAACTATTTGGCTCTCTTCGATCATATATTTATCTTTTATGTTGACTCTCTTTCTTTTTCATAATTCATATCGAAATATGGAAATTACTTCTGAATTAGAGTGATTAGAAGCCTGTTGTTTTGCAAGCTTTCCTTTAACCAAAGCTTGCTCAAGCTTCACATATCCGCCATGGTACAACCTATATTTATATTTATTTTTTTCTTCTCTCTCCCTATTGGTTGCACTCATATCCTATTGAAGAAAATATAGTTGATAAGATGACTAAATTACTCATTACATATAGTTGCAAAAATAATGTAAGATGGCTAAATTTACTTGAAAAGCCTTAGATTGATGCTGCTTCACAAAATTAATGCACACTAGTTGATTGAGAAAGTTATATTTCTTAAATTTACTTGAAAAACTTTAGATTGATGCTACTTCACATGTCAACTAGTTTTTGAAGTCCTTCCACCACTCCCTGACAAGCTTTAAGACTTCTTTTTTCCTCTTCACATCAATATCAAATGTGGTTTATAAGAGAACACACACATAAATTATACTTATATACAATTATTATAAGAAGATAGTCATACATATCTTAAAAATAAATTAGAAATAAGTAATATACACCAATACATCCTGCCAAATGTTCTCCTTAATTTTCTTTGGTACTTCTTTCTAGTGCTCAATATTGATTGGCACTTTGGTGCATGCCAACATTCCAATGTATCTTTTATATTTTGATGAACTATCCCTAATTGCCTGGCCCTTAACATTGAAGTTAACTTTCATCTTCTCTCTTCTACTACACATAAGGGTCATTTACTTCATAAAGATAGTACCCTTTGTACTCTTGTTAATATGCTAAGAAGGATCCATATATATATGTGTGTTTAAAAGGAAAAAAGAAAAAGAAGTTAACCTCAAAAAACTATTATATCAATTTTTGCACTCATGCTTTGCATCTTTTTGCAAAGTAGAAAGATAGAGTTCTTATTGGTCTCGAATAATGTTAAATCTGAAATTTTCAATTGAATTGCTAGGAGAATGAGAAATCAATAACAGCATATAAATTTGTGATCATTACGGGCCAATGGAAGCAAATTCATATACATTTACCCAATAGTGATATATAACATATATGATGCTTACCTAATTTTTCATCTTCCTAGCCATGTTCATGCATTAGGAATTACTAATGCCAATATTGAAAATGTAAAACTAGAGAAAGCACTATATCAGATCCATAATGCTATCAAATATGTTTTGATTCTTATTTTAACATGAAAATGTAATAGTGTTCTTTTTATTTGATGAAGTTGTAGTCATTTGGAAAAGTAATTATTCTTTGCTTTATGTTTATGTAGAAATAAAGTGAACATTTGAAGGTTATATGTTGGACTACATTTGATGATTTTTAATGAGAAAATGGTTACGTTTCAAGGTTTGGTTTTTACTACATAGATTACAAGGATAATCTT
>JANHAO010010632.1:0-17534 GCA_026873985.1 Saraca asoca
TGAACCACTTTCTCCGATTGACTATCTAGTGCACTTGTTGCCTCATCCAACAATAAAACTGTTGGGTTTTTCAATATGGCCCTTGTAATTGCTATTCTTTGCTTTTATTGTCGAAGAGTAGTTTGGTCTTTTGCTCATGTTATGAGAGTCTATGATTTGCAACTGTTTTTTTTTTCTTTTGTTTTATTAGATTTTGATTCAGAAAAAAAAAAGAGATTAATTTAATTAGAATTATGAAATTATGCACACATACTAATATTTTCTTAATAATATAAAATTCGTAGCCTTTACTCTCATTCAAATATTCTCACACAATAAGTATAATCCACTTGTCCGAGAAAGTAGATAAAAAAATTGAATTTTTTTATTTCAAATTAAATCATGAATAGAATTTATATATTTATCTATTTTAATAATAATTATTATTTGAATTATGTATAGCTTATTTCTAATTTAATGCTTTAATTTTATTGCTACTAAATTATTAAATTTTAATTTAATCTTTTAATTTTCTAAATTATCAAATAATATTTTGATTTCAAATTTTTAATATTTAAATCATTTATATATTTAAATAATGAAATTTTGATATTTTAATATTATTAAAATGTTTTTTAACTTAAAATATGGTAATATTATATTTAAATATTAATATTAAAAAAGTGAAAATATTTTAATATTTTAGTGAGCTACATAATTTGAAATTTAAATAATTTTAATAATATATCCTCTAATTTTTAAATTATAAATCACTTTTATGAATGTTATATATCCTCATTTTCATGAAAATTATCTATTTAAAAAAATTATTTAATAAAACTATCTACACTAATATTTTTAGTTTAAATTTATTAATAGATTTTAATTTAAATTATTTCTGCGTATATGAAATAATATATATAAAGTAGTTAATTTAAATTTTAAAAATAAAATAATTTATAAATAAATTTACTTAAGTATTAATATATTAAGAAAATATTTTGAAAAGATAAAAAAATTTAAATGATAAATTTAACTAGTTTAAAATATTCATATTATAACTTTATCAAAGTAAAAGAAATATAGTATTCCTTCATAATTAAGACATGTCAATTATATAGTTATTTAATATATAAAAATATAATGAGTTACAAATATTTAAATACATTATATTTTATAATCTAAATTTATATTACAAATTATTATCGAATAAAATTATTAAACCTATACATTACACAAATTATAAAAGCCGTAGCACTCATCTCACTCAAATGCACTACCATAGCAAATGTCTTCTGCTTATTAAGAGAGAATAAGTGAGAAATTTTTTTTATTTTTTAATTATTTTATTGTAATTCAAATTGTAGATAGAATTTCTATATTTATCTATTTTAACGATAAATTATTTATAACTAATTTTAAATTTAATTTTTATTAATTTTACTATTATTAAATTATTAATTTTTTTAATTTTTTCAATTATCAAATAATATTTTAATTCTAATTTTTAATATTTAAATTATTTATTTGAATAATAATATTTTGGTATCAATTTTAATATTATTGAAATGATTTTTAAGTTAGAATTTAGTGGTATTTAAATATTTAATATTAAAAATAAATTTTAAAAAAAATTAATATTTTAGTGAATAGCATAATTTAAATTTTAAATAATTTTAATAATATATTTTCTAATTTTTAAATTATAAATTACTTTAATAAATGCTATATATCCTCATTTTTTTATGAAATATTTATTTCAAAAAAATTATTTAATAATATTATTTACACTCGATTTTTAGTCTAAATTTATTCATAGATTTTAATTTACATTATTTTTGTGTATATTAAATAATTTATATACAAATAAATAATTATATTTATATAAAAATAAAATACAACATATGATTAATAATATCTAATTATGATTTTGGTAAATAATATCTATCTAAAAGTTCTCACTTTCTAAATTTTTATATTATTTTTAAATATTAAATATTAAATTTGATATTTTATAATTTCTCTTTTTTAAATTTTTATCACTTTTAAGTACTTATCATAATTTTAATTTAAAATATTTCTGAAACTTCATAAAAAAAATATTTTTGACATTTATTTTTTTAAGATAATATATTAATTATGAAAATATATGAATTTTTATTAATTAAATATTTTAACATAAAATAGTTAATTTAAATTTTTAAACAAAATTTTATAATATATTCATTTAAGTATTAATATATTAAGAAAATATTTTTGAAAAGATAAAAAAATTCAAATGATAAATATAACTAATATTATAAATTTTTATCAAATAAAATTAATTAAAGTCGTAAATTGCATGATAGAAACTAGTGTACGCATGTATATATAAACGTAGAAGTAACTCTACTCTCATACAAATATGTTTTAGATGATACTGTTGTATATTATTCATAAGACTTTAATGCATGAACACTTGGTAAAATTTTAAATCGAATTATGCAATATATATATATATATATATATATCAGATTACTCAATATAATATATTTATGGCATAAAAAAAAGATAAAATATGCTATATCCTTTTAAACTATACTTTAAAATCAATTTACCCCCGTAAATTTTGAAATCCAAAAGTTAATCCCCTTTAAATTTTAATTAAAATGAAATTGTTTTTTTTTTTATCATAGTCTTAATGAAATTTTGTTTATTTCAATTTATCTTCTTAATTTTGCTCATGTTTTAGCTTACTTTTGCAATTGAACAAATTAAGAATTATAATTAACTCTCCCAATTCATATCAAACAAAACAAAATGAATCAAAACTTGTAGAAATTTAAAATATATATATATATATATATAGAAATTATGTTCAAAAGCCCATAATTTAACCCTCAAATTTCACATGAAATAAAACAAAAGCAATAGTCACTATTTTTTTTTTCAAAATCCCAAATAAAAAATAAAAACTTTGTCTCTTAGTAGAATAATTCTTCATTCTAGATATGAAAGTTGCTCATTGAGATTTTTCCCAATTCGTTATCAAAATTTTGAAATAATTCATAAATTTTAATTAAATTATATTAATAATGAGAGTTCTTGATTTAATTAATACAGAAGACAATTATAATGAAAAAATTAATTAAAAATTTAAAAATTATGTTATAATTAATAATTTATTCGATATTATTAAATAAATTAAAACTTCAAGTGATTAAATGTCAAATTTCAAAGTTGAAGGGATTAAGTTGATTTTGAAGTATAAGGTATATTTTATTTTACCCCCCCCCCAAAGAAAAAAAGAAGAGTTGATATTATCACTTGCGGCAATTTCATAAAACTTAATATCATGCAACTACCATTACTCATGATTAATCATTTTATTTTATGTTAGTGACACTAATAAGTAAGAAGGGTTAACGTTGAAAGACGATCCAACCACAAGACATAGAAGATATTAGGGTTAACTCCTTTTCTTTTTTCTGATATTATTAAGATAAATTGAAAAAAAACAAAAACAAAAGGTATCTCAATATGATTTTATAGCAGTCATATGATTCATGCAGCCAGCTCTATATAAATTGATTATTGTCGATGACTCGCATGAAGAAAATGCAGGCTTCCAATGCCATTTAACACACACACACACAAGGATTTAAATAAGTTGTATATGCTCTTATGATTTAGCGAACTGTTGTTACAAACTTGATAAGAGGCTATGCAGCCCTTTTTATAATGAAGGGGCATGGCATGCCAAAGTACAGCACAGCTTTGTGCCAAGGATACGACACTATTGCACTACAAAACCATAACTCAATATTTTAAAATTACTAGCATTCCTCCTCTCTCTCTCTCTCTCTCTCTGGGCCGAAAAGAAAAAAAAAATCATTACAAAGGGAAAACCAAAAAGAAAACCGATTAATATGAAGTAAAGAAATAAATGGGATCCATTTGAAGTGGAGTTTATTGGGCAGAGTTAGATGGGTCCGTTATCCAATTCCACACTCTGACTTGACCTGTTCCATCACCAGTGAAGAACATGCTGCCCGGCCCTATCTCAATTGCTCTAACCTCTTCTTTTGCAAAGATCTTTCCCCTCTCTGAAAATCTGAACATCATATGCATTAAAATTGTGGGAAAGATGAGCAAATTTGAACATAAAATATGGGAAAACGGACAAATAAAAACGTATACTTACGATGGCAAATCATAAAGGCGCACAGTATTATCATTGCTAGAGCACATCAAAATGGGCTTGCCTTCTGAATCATGCATCCCGCAAAGAGTAAGTAGACCCTACAGGCAGATCATAACACCACTTCATCATCAAAGCAACACCGTGAATGTTATCTCATCCACTATTTCCTCACAGATCCCTCTAGCCACAATCAATAAATATTGTTTACACTAACATGGGATATCAAAATAATAAGCACAAGTTGAGATTATCACACAGAAAACCAAGGTTGATCCTAATCCCATTGGATTGCCTCCCTCAGAAATAAGATGCAGCAATGAGAACATAACAATGGTATAGAAACAAAAAGTGTACCACACATCACACTAAAATACAGTGGACATTAAGAATCAGAATAAGTGGCAATGCCAGCTGATTTCCTGGACCTTTCTATTACATAAACTCCATATAGTGCCAAACCACATTACTAATACAGACTACGTAATCTTATCATTCTTATAGACATTGTGAAACATGTCCAGCCTCATGTATTACCTAGGAATGGCTTGGAACAACAGGAAAATTTAACAAATATATTTAAGTTCCTTTTGTTATTAGTGCCCAAGAGGGTCACCTTCATTTTCAAGAACTTGAGTAAGATTCTTATGCTACTCAAATATAAGAACTTGAGTTGGTAGATGATACGAGTCCAGTACATTGAGGAAGTTATTTTGATAGAACATATAAAATTGGACAATCATCACTATCCATTTATAATATCAAATATCAGGGAGAAGATAAATGAATTCATACATACATGTTCTTCATTGTGAGTATATGTCACTTCCAAATTTCCACTTTCCATAGCAACCCACACCTGCACGGACCAAAAAAAAAAAAAATAGAACAGTGATTAATTTTATATGGTTCATATGTATTCTCAACCACATAGGTTATCAAGAAGAATCAAACCAACACCAACCTTTACTGTTTTGTCCAATGAACAAGATAAAAGAAACTGGTCCCAGCAAAGCAGAGACATCACAACTGATGTATGCTCTGATAGTGTCTGTAAACATTGCAAAGTTTCAAGGCTCCAAACCTGGAAGACAGAATCTGTTAGAACTCAAATTAAATTCACACAGCAAGTGCTGGTAAAAGGCTTAGATGCTTATGATACCTAATATAAACTTACTCGTATGGTATGATCCATGGAACCAGAGTAGAGCCTATTAGCTCCAACAACTAACGAAACAACAGCAAGGGAGTGACCTTTAAGCGATGCAGCTGGCTCAAAGCAGTTGGCAACTACATTAAATTTCCATGCCAAAATAGACCCATCCTGCAAGAGAAGAATTTCACTTTGAGATCAATGGACTAAGCCAACATTCCAGGCTCAGACAGAGAAGTAGAACATAGAATAAAGTCATGTATGTAAAACAGACTCTGACTGGGCCAGATACTAAGCAGGGCCATTACCTGGTGCTTCTAGGAAGATTTGACATTATTGTGTTAGAATCCAGAAAAGCAGTAGATTTAAATCTTAAAGAATATTTAATGTCAAGATGTCTTTCCATGATTTCTTTTGTTTGATACGTGAAATATTTTGAAAGTTGAAACTGGGCGATAAGGATATAATGGCAACCTAAACATGGTAACACCCAGAGCAGAAACACAATAATAGACCCCTCGATGATAATAAGGGCTGAAGACCTACATCAGAAGTCAACTCTTTGCAATACTCTACCAGTATTCACTTTTGCCAATTCTATACTATCCATTCCACATTCTTCCACTCATTTCATCCTTGGTCTCTTGCTCATCCCCTTGATTATCCTAGATGAATTCTCTCAAGCATATGCACCAGCAAACTCATCAATAAGTCGTACATAACCAAACAATCTAATTGGTTCTCCCATATGTTCAAGTGAAGCTACCCCTACCTTTGATCTAATATCTGCATTTCCTTACCACATCATTCCTTATGTTCCCTGGCATATCCCAAAATTCTACCCAAGATATTTTCCAGACATTTAGGCCCCCTGGCCCCTGTGCTAAGTCTATCTCTCCCAGGCCCTAACTGTGAAAAGCATAATCCCCTTCAGAAACAGGAATATTCCACCAGGAGATAAAGCATGACTTTCAATAAAAGAAACACTTGGCCAATGGAGAAAACAAATACCTGTGTACCAGCAAAGAGCAAATCATTTCCCACAACCAATGCATAAACTTGTCCAACAGGACCATTCAGACTTAGCTCCATTGAAGTTTGAGTATTCCAGGCCTGTAATACCAATGACATCAACCAAACAGGAGATCACACATGCTAGTATAATTAGCACAAGGAGACAGTATACTTGACTTCTAAATTTCAAGAGTACCAAAGGGGTGATGTGTGCACATTGTTACCTTAACAATATTAGGTATGCCAACAAAAACCCATGGGCCTTCACATATCATGCAGCCTACTTCACCGCCAAGAGTGATCACAGCCATACACTGCATGGGAACATAAACAACAACACCACAATCAGTCTTCATTTTACTATAAAATGGCACTGAAAATAAGATAGAGAATGTTTTGCACATGCTGTCTAGTTATAATACTAAGTCTAAAACATGTAAGAAAAACATAAAGAAGCAAAGATATCGACCAAAATAAGTTATTATGAATAAAAAAAAGCAACAGTATGAAACAATGAGAGTCTTCTCGTAGAATTGAAAAGTTTTATGAAGCAAGCTGTCCGATGGTGATCTCAGTCAACCGAATAGCAGAACCCACCAATGACCAATGAGAGATGGTCCAACAAATGTGGGAGAGTGAGCAACAAGTATTTGAACAACAACTGCCGTGAATCGACCAACACATAAACAGTTTCTCCCGAAGAATTAACCAATACCAAAGAAGACTATGTTCCCTAAGAACCAAAACGAGTACTTTCTTAAGAGAATCATACACCTTTTAGACAATTTAATATAAAGTAATCAACTAATTTTGTCACTTAACATGTCTAAAGATTCAAGTCTACCATTGATTATTTGAAGATGGGCCATGCAATCTAAGCCACCTTCACACACGTAGCAGTTGTCCTTCACCAAGACAATGCTATAGGAAATTCAAACTCCAAAGCATAGATTTTCCCTTTCCATAGATATAAAACCACGAAGCATAACAGTTCTAAGGGAGTTGTCCCAGTATTTAGATTTGACAAATCACTAAGAAAAACAACGAGGAAAATAATAACCTTCCCAGATTGGCAGTCCCAAACCCTTACGGCCTCATCTTTACCTCCAGTATAAAGCTTATCTGATCCAGATGGCAGGGCAATTCCACTTATAACCTGTTCAATAAACCAAGTCCATCAACTTCCAGCATGAATCTGAGTGGACCAAAACTATGTAAGAATCAAAGCCTCAAAGGACCATTCTAAAAGACATGCTCATGCTCAAAATTTTTTTTTTTTAATTTTCAAATTCCTTACCTTCTGATGCCCTTCAAGCGATGTTAATAACGAAAATCCATTACCTAAACTCCAAGAGTGAAGGAACTTGCACCTGTCCCCATAATTACAATTCCCCTGAATCCAATAATTACAAACTTTCTCAGTCTTTTTGACTATTTTATTACCAGCTACTACTACTCCTACTCCTCCTCCATCTTGACCCCGCCCCCAGGTCGAAGCGCCACTAAAATTCGCACTCCGACTAAAATTTGGATTCCTCCGTGGACCCGCGAACCCTGAATCATCTGCATAACCATGACCATGAGGCCGTTTGGAAGACATCCCGCTTGCGTTTGAAGAAGGTAGCTCGCTATGCAGAAACAGACATGGGTGCCTAGTGCACTTGCCCGCTTGCCAATGATAACACACTTTTTGGTGCTTTGAATCCGCCGGAGGCCCACCTAGACGATGGAACACGCGCTTATTGCTTCCATCTACATCCATAGCTTAAAAGTACACAAAATCGATGGGCGGTGGTGATTATGATTGCTCTCGCTCTGAGTGGGAAGAAGAAGCTGAAAAACTCTAATTTCTACTTTAATTCAGAGGACTGAATTTTAAAAGATGGAACGTGGACTCTGAAAGGTCGAATCCCAAATTGCGAATGTGTGGCAAGGTAATTAAGTATAATGAAAATAGATTATGATCAACAAGTTCGAAACTTGAGAATAGCCCTAATTATGTCCCTGTGACATGGGAATAGGGTCTAAACTCGAATTGGAAACCCTAAATAACGATACAGTGTTTTATTCGAGTTATAACGTCTCTGTTCGCAAGGTGAGGAAGGAAAGAGATGATGAGCTTGTCTAACGACAACACATGTAAACGCGTAAGTTGTACGAGAAGATCTAATTACAAAACTACCCTAAAACATGATGCGTGGCAAAATTTTATAAACCTCCACCTAATTTTGAAATTTAAGAAAAATACCAGCATGTCAAATTGACATCAACTCACTTTTGGTATAAGTAACATTGGGTTGCATCGAGACAACCAAGATGCTAAATTGTGAATTGAAGAACTGAAAAACAATATTAAACCATAGTGTAGCAAGGTAAAAATACATAAATTAATGACTGAGTCAAAATTCAATTCAAAGTACAACCAATGGCATAACGTCATGTAACCTTTTGAACAAGTTTCCTAGTTCCAAGTGTGACTTACAATATTATTTTATGCAACATATTTTTATCTCACTTAGAATTTGGTCCAAAATTTTATTGGAAAATTTTTGTGTTGATAATTAATGTTACCCTTAATGTTTTGAAAATGACGGTTTAACTGTTAATTGTTATATTTTTTTGCTTATTTATCTCAATTAACTATATAAATAAATTAAATAATTAATAGATAATTAAATTAAAAAAAATTCCATGTAATATGCTTATTTAAATGCATCACATATCATGCAACATCTTCTACTTATATGTACACATGCATATTCTGTAATCCAATGTTTTAATCTCTTGATCATATAGGAAATGGAGCATGGAACCACACAAGAAAGGTATCAACAAGTAAATAACATACTAAATTATCATTTAACTAGTATAATACTACTCAAATCTCATTATATTTCAAATCATCTACTTATACTAGTTTTGTGCACCTCTGATCCCTTTTAAATATAAAGCCATGCAAAAATCAATCTACGTCCTTTGTGCTCATAGTTATACTAACGACACAAGTTTATGTAACAATTTGGGCAATGAACCACAAACCTATAGGTATAAGATCAAATAATTTTTCACTAGACAGTCATGTGAATCCACTAAATTTAAGTTGCTTTTAGACATATTCCACTAGATCACGTGGATCTTGGTCTTTAGGAGTCAAGCTAAAGTAGTAACACTTAACTCTAAAACATAAGTTCAAGTCCTAAAGGGTAGGACACTCATAAATATTATAGGGCTCACAAAATGATGAAATAGGGACTTATTTAGCCACTTCATAACATTTGTGGTCGTACAACATATACAGTATGAATATATACTGTAGTGGAGCTCCTATTTAAAACTTGTCACGTTCTATTATTACATCGTATAGAACTCAAATTACTCATCACATAGTGACTAGTTCGAAATATATAGTCTTAAATCTGGCTTCATACAGGCTACATAGAAGTTTGAACATCCTCTTTGTTAAACTCTTTGAATCTCATCTTATCTCATAGTTAAGACAACATGATTTTTACTATAAATCCTCACTTGCTACCTAGGCAACAAAGAGATCACCTAGACATGGTATCCGGTGATTGTTTAGGTTTCATCTCACCCACAACTCGAGCGTTGGGGTAGATTTTCCATGTGAGAAGGAAAATCTAAGCTTGGTGACAATAAATATATAAATCTAATTCACTTTTATCATAAGTCAATGAATGATAGGAAAATAACTTTATTTTACTAAAATAAAGTACAATACAACAATTTATGAAATGCTCACCAAACCTAAAATATTAACATGCTTACTAACAACATCTTACAACGGGTTTAGTAAAAGATATTAGTAAACCCATCACTAATTTTGATATATTTTAGGGAAATTAATCCTTATGCAATAAAATTATTTATACATTATTAAAGGATAGAAGGCACATTCCTACTTCTTGCTGCAATATGAAATAATTCCTCCTCTTAGCATAAACATGTAGCTTATTATGAACTTACATTTATTTATGTGTATAAATTATTGACATTACTAACTTTAGACTCCCACTTAGATAGCAAAATGCCAAATTTCCTTCCAACAAACACAAATTTGTTTCTGACAAGTCATACAAATTAGTAGATATAGAACACTAGGGATCCAAAAGGAATTTAATTATTGTGCAAGGTTATAAAACATGCAAATAATTCCAAATTATCACACACCTCCTCTAAATCAATGTTGCAGTTCAACTTATTCCAAATTTTTCTTATTTCAGGATAAAAGAAGAATAAATTATCAAACATTTTAACATCCTTTGTATACAAAAGACACCTAAAAGGAACATGAATTCCTCTTCCCACTAGAGCATTCCTGCATAACAGCCATTAACCATATAAATCTTTGCCTCTAAGATGACTACTAACTTTCCATGCCCAACTGTCATGGGCTGGTAACTCTCTAGTCAAAATCGAGTAGTGTATGCTTGTCACTCTTGGCTAATATGCCAGTCTTTTAACAAATTTAAGTCATCCTTGGATAGATAGACAATCATTATGAAATATACACAACATGCTGAGAGGCAACATAAGCCTATAAACCAAAACAATTTAATAATTAAGCCTAAAAAATGTCCTACATAACTAGCCTTTATTGTGCAACAGGCAAGGGACAATTCATTTTTATTGATATATACCATATTATATAATTTAGAGTGTGTAGGGGAAACTTCAAGTGAACACATTCTATAAACCCTTAGACTAAGTGCTAACAAGTACCCGACAAGACCCTAATATGCCTTCAACAAGCCCCCAATAAGTTATCAACACTTCCCTTCCTAAAGTGCCTTTTGAGCTAAAAGCTAAATAGCAAGAGGAGATATACTTTTTATAAGTTGACATATTGCCATTTCTCATAGTTGTAGGTGGAGATTTT
The DNA here is from genome assembly GCA_026873985.1 of Saraca asoca. Classification (NCBI taxonomy): domain Eukaryota; kingdom Viridiplantae; phylum Streptophyta; class Magnoliopsida; order Fabales; family Fabaceae; genus Saraca; species Saraca asoca. The sequence continues at coordinate 11,224 of JANHAO010010632.1, forward strand.
ACACTATCTTATATGGGCACAAGCTAAAAATACAAAAAATGTGGCCATATGCTTTCCTTTTCGCATTAGACAAATAAACCAAGCCAAAAAGATGAAAATACCCCTAAAGCAGGGGGAAAAAAAAGAATATAGTACAAAAGTTGGATCGATCCCAAATTTGAGCCATAAGATTTTTATATAATGTTTGATTTTTTTCACCAAGTTTCACGTCAAATCGAACATATTTACCTCTTCAAATCATTCACAAGGCCAACTTCTAATATTCTCCCCACTTAAGAAATATTAATGTCCTTATTAACATCTCATTCTAATACAAATCCCATAAAGGTCTTTAGTTTGCTCCCCTCAAGCTACTTCCTCAATCTCTTCATGAGGTTCTTCAACCCATTCCTCTAAGCTTCTTCCTCAACTACTTCCAGCTTGTCTTTTTAGACTAATGACACTTGAGAACTTTTGAAAAGATAGCACCCTTGACCTGACACAGTATTAGGATAGTCATTGATCAGTTGCTCATTAGCTTCCCTCTCAACTTCCTCTAAGCTTGCCTTCATTAAAAATTTTGTTGCCTTTAAAGACTTTAGTGAGCTTTCTCTAAAACTTGAAAATTTTGCTACCTTCACAGACTTAATGAGCTTTCTCTGAAATGTGAAAATTTAATGACTTTGTCAACTTTGGTTAACTTCCTTTGAAACTCAAGTTTTGTTGCCTTTGCAACTTGAATGCTCGCTACCTCTGCAGCTTGAATACACTACCTTTGTAGCTCTTAACTTGCTATCTCTGTAGCTTGTGTGCACACTTGGTGTTCGAGACTTTACTACCAAAGACTTTCCACACCTAGTGCCTATTACATTTATGTGAAACACAAAACTAATCACTTGCATTGTTTTTTGAAAATCGAATCAAATTGGATTGGTTGATCGATTTGATTGCTAATCATTATATTTTTCAATTTGAGTTGATAAAAAAATTGTTTTAATGGTCGAACCAGTTCGAACCGGCAAAAATTGAGAAAAATTGGAAAACTAGTCATAATTTTTTTTTTTTACTTTTAGACTTCTTCTTTTTTTTGTTGAGTTAGTCTAATAAACCTATATGTAACCAAAAATTAATAAAAAAAATTTAACACTTAATTGATTAAAAACCTATTAGTTTACTTAATTTCTTTTATTTTTATTTTTATATAAAATATGAGCTTAATTTCTTTTATTTTATTTTTATATAAAATATGAGCTCATATTTACAGTACAAGTTACCAATTATTTAAGTTTTTTAATACATTTATATAAATCTATATTTATAATATCATTCGATTTGACCATTGGTTTAACTGGTTCAATTAATTGAACCATGACCCAGTGACTTTTTCGATTCATTATTCGGTCCAGTTTTTAAAACATTGATCACTTGGTTCTAAGTTTATTCGTGTTGGATTCAACAATCCCTCACACTTCATTATGCCCCTTGATTGGATCCTCTAACCCTTTGTAAATTGATACCTTGCCATCTAGACCATCACAAACCTTTTAGAGTTTGTGCTTCTTTAGCATTGTGGTCCTCATGATCTCTCATAGGTTTACACTCTCTTATGCTCGCATTATGGAGTTGATACACTCTTGTATTGTGGCCCTCACCAACTATTTCTATGAAGATTAGTGCCCTCTAACACTTCCTAGGCGACATCCTCTAATTTCTAGGCCACTACAGCCTACTTGAGCTCATCCTCTAATGGCTCCCTTATCATTGCTTGGAAAGATTGAGCATAAAGTAGTCTATCACTCTAGCTTGAGCACTACATACTTATGTACTAACAAATGTGAGCTCTATGGTTCTTACTGCAAAGTCCATCTTGCAGCTATAATACACTAGCTCCTTAACATCTCAAATTGATCCTTTTTGACTGCGTCAACTCAAATATGATCATGCCCTTTGGAATAATCTTGGACTCCTCCCACTAGATTCATCTGCTCAATACATCTATCCAAATGTTTCAACCTTGTGGTTATAGTGTGGGCATGCACTCTTGCAAGGCCAAGGTTTCACCCTCTGACTCTATCAGTTGTTAACTTGTCCCTCAGGGCATGGCCATGCCCTCTGGCAGAACTAAATCTTCAATTCTCACATCCTTTTAGATGGTTTACATTCCCTTGAATACTACCACGAATGAACGCATAACCAACGTCCCTGCTACACATCAAGCTTACTGACTTTTACACGCATAAGCACCTAATGCACTAATAACATTCCCTCAATCGCAATATTCTAGCACCTTTGCCTAAGATTTATTCCAACCTCTTACTACCTCATGGTTAATTGCTTGACAGTCTCTTTTCACAAGTTTGAGGAATATATGCTCTTTTTACAACCCTTATAAGCTTGGACAAGCCAAATCTAATCTAATTGTCCACTTTAATATAATGAGAACTCTTTCCCACCATCCAGCTTTTAAGTTGATCTACCCTACTTAACATGTCTTCTTGCCTACCTATCCTCCCTGCATGCTCCTCAGAGTGCTTAACGAGAACTTGGGCACTTAGCAAGACTAGTATTTGGTGTGAAGTCAAGCTCATGTAGTCACCTGATTTGCTCTTCAGTAATTAGGCTCTGGTGCCAAAATATTATGAGCCAATAGCTCTTTAGCCAAAATTATATGACGCATGCTTGCCACTTTTAGCTAACGTATTAGCCTTCTAATAAACTCAAGCCACACTTAGATAAATAGATAGAGCATTGCGAATTATGCACAACATGTTTAAAGGCAAAATAAGCCTATAAATCAAAGTAACTGAAAAATCAAACATCAAAAACATCTTACATAAGTAGTCTCTAGTATGCAACTGTAATACTTGGAAAAAAATGGTAAAAGGACCAAATTGAGAATCCGATAAGGACTAAATTGAAAAGATTTTTTTTGAAGTTTGGCCCTTGTGTAAGTCGGCCCAAAATTCAAGGGCCAAATTGTAAAATTTGGGGAAATTGGCCTAGTCGATGGCCGGTCACCCCAGCCTTCTTATTTTTCCTAGCCACTCTCAGCTTCTCTAGAAGCCTCTTCTTCCTCTCTCCCTTCTTTCTCCGGCTTTTCCCTCTCCTTCGGCCTCCTTTCTTCCGACGAAGCTCCAGCAAGCTTGGCCACCGTACGTCCTCCCTTCTTCTCCAGTGTTCTTCTTCTTTCTCTGGCATCCAAAGCTTCTCCGTTGTGCTGCTGCATTTTTTAACAACTTCATCTCCTTTGCCAGAGCCGTCACGAGCAGCGACCAGCAAGCATCTTCCCTCTTCGGCGTATTTCCCGGCTGGATGAGCTAGTAGTTACACGGCTCTCTCACTTCCCTATTTGCTGAAGCTTTGGCCAGCCATGGTTTTTGGTTATCGACAGTGCTCTGGCCAATAGCGAGCTACCTCCTTGTGCAGTAGGACCTGTTGAGTAATCCTAGGTTATCAAATTTATTCTATAGTAGCTGTGTAGATAAATATCAAGATAGTTGTGTATAAACCCAAAACTGCAAAATTGATGAAAATGGAAAATTTTACTATTATTGTGGTTTAGATACATTCTAGATAGAGTATAGAGTTCGTAAATGTCCGAAATCTAGGCCTTCAGCAAATTCCTGAGTAGTCGGATTGATGCCTTCAAAGGTGAGTGGACATTCCTCTTCACTTGAGAATCCCATGTAATTAGACAATATAATTTTATTATATGAAACATTATAGATTCTTTATAATAATGAGATTTTTATATGTATTGAAATGATTTTAGAGTACATCTATATGCTGTGTATACTGGAATGGCTTGGTTATGTTGAAATTATGTGTTTTTATGTTGTTTTATAACATAGAGATTGATGATATTTCTTTTCTGTATAGTGAATCGACATGAAAATACATTAGCAAATTTTTGTATGTTTGATAAATACCGCTTACCCGTTTCCAAATCCTTATAATATATGATCTGAATTAAATATGAATGTCATATTGGATTCATTGAAGAATTGGGTGGTAATGGGTGGTAACCCTCAAGTGCACTTGAGAACTTGTATATTCCCCGAGCAGGAGTGAATAAGTATAAATGTGTACGGAGATGTTTAGTTATTCATGAGCACTCGGCAAAAGTGTCGGGTGGCTCATGACAAATGATTACTCTATATTATGTTGGTTACCACTTGTAATTATTCATTGAAAAATCCAGTAGTATGTTTTACCATATTGGGTTTTAAAAAAATTTAGAAAGTTATTAGTTTTTTCCCTTGTTTACTACTATGTTGGTGAATAACATGTTTTCTATTACATAACTTTCTTACTGAATTATAGTTTTTAAATATGTATTGATATTATGGTTGTAAAATGGGTAAGCATACCTATATAGCTATATTTATACTTATTTATGTTTTCAAATATGATTTTCAAATGGTATTTTTAGGTGATTCTTGGGATTATTTACTCACTGAGTTTCCTAAAAACTCACTCTATCTATTTTCATGTTTTTCAGAGTTAGAAGTCTTTTTGGCCTTCCCATTCTGTAGACCACTATCCATGGAGATTAAAAGGTATAATATGGTACAATGAATTGGTAATTAGATAGGAATGCATAATGCATGTTTGAGTCCTGGCCGCCCAGTAGGTTGTGTAATGTCTAGTCTGGGCCACTGAATAAAATATATATATGTATGTATTGTGTAACAATGTATAGATTGTGATGGGTGTGTAGCCCGTATTATTTATTGAGAAAGCCACATGCCTGGGTGTCCAAAATACAAAGGAAGTTCTGCCAAATTTTCGGTAGAGTATAATAATATTATACTTGTCTGTTAAAATAATTTATATATATTGGTGTGACATGTGCATCGTCAGGCTTGTAATAGATTTCCTATGGGTGACTTGCTATGTCAGTCATGTGCCTGGGATTGGGGCATGACAAAGTTAGTATCAAAGCATGGTCTAGGGTTTAGGTGCATGATAGAGGTTTCTAACTACCAATATAGGATAAGCATAACTAGTTCATGTCAATGCGTCCGGAAGCATGATACATGGATGAGGATATGTTGATTCCCACACCATTAACATACCAAAAATCTCCGCAATCCCTAAGATCTATCAATCTTATTCATGTGTGTACTTAAACCCCGTTTAGACTAGTACTCCGAATAGATGGTAGCAAAAAGAGACTTGGAGCATAGTTGTGTTATGGGCAAAAGTTAATCAGTAAAATGTGATATTCTATTTATAGTAGTATATCAGGAGTAACATTGTCCTAGTGTTTTAGAAAATTTTGAGAATGAAAATATTAATAAAAGAGAGAATCCGTTTGAAATTGTATGAGGCGTTCTGAGTGATTAAAGGGTTGGATACCCACAAAGACCTGAAGGAATCCCCAGAGGGTGAGGAATCCTTGGAGGATGATGCTTCACAGTATAAATAAGAATTATTTGCAGACTTCAGAAACTATGTAAAAAGGGGTTGTGCTATGGTTGCACGTGAAGAAGTGTAGCCGGAACTTGTTTTGTAATATAAGATATTAGAACTTAATGATATATATGTGTGAGTTATGTAATTCTTGTACTCAAAGATTATAGATTCACCGTGTTGCTTTCTAATGTTAGATTTGGTTCAGCCAACAAGGGAAAATATCAAAAAAATTTCTCAGTGAAGAACACCAAGAGGCCAAACCAAAACTTCTAAAGATCTATTGTGTAAAGGTTTCACTGTATCACATACATCAAATTAAATACAAAAGTGAGCTAAACTAACATTTAATCCAGCTCCTTGCACAGCGGAACCATCTGATTTCTCCGATCACCTCAGGAGTCTAAGTGTCCTCCCTCTACCGGTATCCACGTCGGAAAAGACCCTTGACCTTTTCAGCTTCTCTTCTTGTGCTAGCAAGACTCTGGAAGCTGAAAGGACCACTGGAAGCCGAACCATCGTCGGACGCCGCCGGCAACCCCTCCCTCGCCGTTCGGTCACACCGAACCCAGGAGAACATTTCTCCATTTTCAGCCAAACTCTTCGGCCAAAACTCAAGGGAAGATGGAGGAGAATACGCCAGAAACACTTTTCGGCTAGATCTGCACCGGACCGCCGCTGAAAATGGCCGCGCACGAGCTCCTCTCCATTACGTCGCTTCGTCTTCCTGCAGGCGTGGCTGTCTGCCCAGTGCAATGGCCGAATTCGGCCAAAGGGGAAGCTTAAAGGATGCCCCAAAATGACATCATTTTGGGCCGACCATCTAAGGCCTAAAACGGCGTCGTTTCACTTAGGCTGAAAAAGGAACTTTTCCTTATTTACATTTCAGCCCCTGAAGTTTCATTAAACTTCATTTT